>JAJJWX010002710.1:609858-738222 GCA_023529315.1 Papaver bracteatum
GAATCGAATTGTTAGTTAAGAATTGTGAAAGATACAATTGTCTGAGGTTCGCCTCTTTTATGAAAAAAAGAAAAGGAAAAGAGTCCACTCTAGAGTTTTTGTATTAGCAATTTTTGGTATGGCAATACTAGCATGAGAAAGATTCATCATCCCTTAAACAAATATAGTCTAGTGAGACTAACCAATTACACCATGACCCACTATAGAGTCAGTTCCTGTTCCATTCGTCACTTAAAATTTAAATCACTCAATGGAAAGTCCTTATAAGGACGCATATTCATTGATGTTACACAATACAACAAAGCAAACACGTATAAAACTATAAATTAACGTACAAAACCTCAACTGATGACTAAAAGCCCTCAAAGGATGACGACTAAAACCTTCAATGGAAAGAAAAAAAAATTTCCTAGCCAAACTCGATGCGTATAGTAGCCATGGCAGTTTCTTATTTCATAGACTAGGTTTGGTTATTCAGAAAGGTGTTGGTGCCTAGTTTGATGCTAAGATGCCAATTTATAGACTCAAAGTTGGAGGAGGCATCTGAGAGATTCACCCTTGACGAGAAGGTCGAATGCTTCATTGATCTTTAAGAAGGGAAGCTCGTGTGTTATGAATCCATCCAGTTTCACCACCTTGCCAGAGAGGAAAAAAATAAAATAAAACAACAGCGAACAGATGTCATAGTGAACAACAGATTCAATGAATTACTTACCCCGCTAATGCAGTCATTTGCAAATTTGGGCAACTGGGACTTCCCTTTAAAGTCTCCAAAGACAGATGCAACGATTTTCCGACCATCAAACAATTCCATCGGATGGAGAGGCATCATGTTTGGCGTTGGGTGAATTCCCAAAACGACTGTTAGTCCCCACCCCTGTGTACACAGCAGCAACAACAACAAATCAGAGTTGTAATTAATGTTGGATACGGCAGGTGGGTGACTGTCTAGCTCACAGAACAGATGCACAGTAAGATGACATATTTTTCCCCATAGCAGTAAAAAAATGCATTATTATTGTATTTTTCATTTCCCTATGCAAATAATTAGGAGATGTCCAGTGGTTTGGTCCTATTCTGACCTAGATTCAAAAGAGTCCGCAGTGCAAGAAGGGTTTAAAAAAAATAATCTAGTCAGAGACATGCAGATACATTTGGAAACATAGCATAATGGAACTGTAAAATGCAACAGGGAAAAGATACGTACATCATGGGTGGATAGAAATGCTTCCCGTAGAACGCCAAGGTTGCCTGCACACTCGAAGCTGTAATCAACTCCTTTTCCTCCAGTCATTTCTCTAATTATCTGTACAGGAAAAAAGTCATTCATTGTAAAAATCTTCATTCATGCACGTATACGTTTCTTGCTAATATATTCATTATACGATGTGACAGTTATCCTCCAAATAATTCATGGCGATGTTAAAGAATTTGTCGCATACACATAACTTGTGTTGCCTGTGTCAACAACTGCCAACTGCCCAAATTGACAACAAACATGCCGTGTTCAGTTTATTAATCTCAAATTGTAGTAAAAGTTTAATGGACGGCGGGGAATTAATATATATTAAGAGAAAAAGATAAGAGAACAAACGAGCACCCACAAGAGAAAGAAAACAGGCCCTCTAAGGCTAATGACTACTAAACACAAGAAAGAAGACAAAAGCACAAGAAACATTACAAGGCCACTAACCCACTATCATCAACATAATAACATCATATTGGAACTTCAGTGTTTTATGAACACACTAAGGTCCTGACCTCGAAAAAGGCATGTTCCATCGACTAGGAGGACCGAACCGAGAAGAAGTAGGGTAAGAACGAAACAAGTTTTTGCAGATTTTTGACCAGAGTTCAACCCCAAACCTACAAATAAAGTCGGGAAGAAAGCTTCATTAAATGAATGGGAGTCAAGAAATGAAACTTGGGGAGCTTGTAGATTTACTCTCCGGTAGTAAATCCATAGGTTGTAAATGGGTGTTCAAAAGGAAACATGATGAAAAGATAAATATAAAGCTAGGTTTAGCTTTACAGAAGGATTAGATTTCTTCGATACTTATTCACCAGCCCCTAGAATCACCTCGATTAGGATGTTGATTGGCTTCAATTTATGATATGCATATACATCGATGGAGTTAAACCCATTTTTATATGGTGAATTGAATGAAGAAATTTATAGATCAACTCGAAGGCTTTATTGTAAAATGTGAAAACAAAGTATGCGTTGTTAAACAAGCACCTAAACAATGGCATGAAAAATTTGATCATGTTATGATAACTAACAAGGTTAATGAACTGATAAATGTGTTTACCTGGATGAAATTGTGTGCCTATACAATGATATGCTCATATTTGGCAGTAAGTTAACATTAAAAGCATTTAGAGATAATGACATGAAAGACTTAGGCCCACCGATGTAATCTTAGGGATGAAAAAATCGAAAGATTAGATATTTAGTCAATCTCATTAGCGATTAAAGAGATTTAATTATGAAAATGCTAAAAATTTGATCCCACTTGTAATCGAAAAGCCATTGATCAACTTTTTCTCGCATTATTGGTAGTCTTATGTATTTGATTTTTAACTTTCAACATCTTAGATTTGGATCACTGATATCGCATTCGAAGAGTGAAATCTTCTTGCTTGAGGTGCGTGTCTGGTTCATGGAAGTTGGTTGCTAAACCACAAATGATAGTAATAAGCCGAATGGATGCGATGTTTCCGGGAAAATGTCTTCAATTGCCATCCACCGTGGATGTTGAAGCCGTCTATTGTGCAAAAACAACATCAACTTAAGAAGACATAAGAACTAATGACTTTGTAAAATCCAAAGATAATCTTGCATCCTTTGACAAAAGGCTTCGCAGAGAAAGTTAAATAATCGAGGGGGATTTGCTCAATTCACAATTTAAAAATAAAGTCGTCCATGGTGATATTGAGAAAGATCTTTGTCCCTCATATGAAAAGATCTTAAAAGTTCTTGTGGCAGACACTTTATGGATACCTCTCATGAGAATATGTGAGACATTCATTAAGGTTTTTGAGTCCATATGTGGGGTTGATAAAGTCGTTTACCGTTACACCTAAGTTAAGGTTCAATTGACACACCGAAAAATCATAGAAAAAACAATGTTTTATCCTTGTTTTGAGTTATATTTGATATACAAATTAGCCAATTAGAATTTAGGAGTAAAATTTGAAGCACATTTTTTTTCTCGTAGGGAGAGGGAGAGGGGGGGAGGGTGGGTGTGGGTGTGGGTGTGGGTTGACCCTATCTTTTATCGAATTTTTGCTTCTCCTACACATATAAAAAAGAACCACACATCAGTAACTTTCAACATCTTAATTTGGATGTGCCTAGAAATACGTTGGTTGTACAATATGATGTAATAATCAAAAAAATGGAAAAAATAAAAATTAAGTCTCTTTGTCTTAGTTTTGTTTTTTTCAGAGGTTGTATTATAAAAGAAAAACTGTGCTTTATTGAGTTAAAACTGTAATCTAAGAAGCATTCTATTATTGATTTTATGTGCCTAGAAAATACGCACCTTTGATGAATTTGGATTGATTGGTATCGACACCTATGATTCGAGAAGCTCCTCTAGCTCGTGCACCTTCAGCAACCTACATTAGACCGTCAGAACTTTATGAAAAATAGTTTTACTTGGTTATAACTATCAACTAACTAGGCCGAATTCTCTACGCCAGGAGCCTGATTCTCATCCTTGAAGTCAGTGGATTTGGTTTTCCCTCTACGGCTTAAGATTGTTGTCACAGTGTCGCCCCATATTTTGGATTTTCATGACCAGAAGGTACACAGCATTGGATAACGTGAATCCAAAAAAACAATTATGTGATGATGGTCCAGAGTATCTAAGAGGTCACTACTTGTAAAGTTGCTTGAATTATGTATACAATAGGACGTACACTAGAGTACAATTAATCTATATTAAGGCATTTGTCTTGTTGGTTCCAGAGCTGGCCTTGATCACGAGGATGCTCATTCATGGCAAACACATGCAAATGTATGAAGCATCAGATCTTCCTCTAACTACTACCACTTATTAAAGCTGTCTGTGACCGTGAACATGCTATGTATGGGTTAAAATATCTGGACATTTTTGTACGTACGCATCAACAACTGAAATGAAAATACTCACCGCAAGTCCAACAGAACCCAATCCAAAAATGGATAAAGACGATCCTTCTTTCACATGTGCTGTGTTCCATGCGGCTCCAACCCCTTCAGGCAATAAAAACAAGGAGGGTCGCTCGGGCTTCATATATATAAGTGTCATAAAAAAGCTATGGAAAATTAGCCAAAATGCCCCGATTTAAAGGGGGGTCGTTTGTAAAAATGCCCCAATATTTGAAACAAAGTTAAAATGCCCCGAAATAGGCAAAAAGAAAAAAAAAAAACGGGGCATTTTAACTTTTAACTTTTTTTCAATAGGGCAATAATTTCCATTTCGGGGCATTTCTACAAACGACCCCCCTAAATCAGGGCATTTCGGCTCTTAGCCCAAAATCTATTCATCTTAGCGTAAAATTCCGAAATAAAACAAAATACTGTATCAATTTCATAAACTTGTTTATTGAAGACTTACAATAGACAAAAGGTATGCATCCTAAACCGTTATTACTTACGAAGGAAGGAGGATCATGCCTCTTCAACTGCTCCGCCCTTTCTACATGACAGTCAAAATAGGCTGAAAGGTGAATGATTGGAATGACCCACCACTATTCATGACAGTCAAGATAGGCTCAAAGGTAATATGAAACGTAACAAACTCTACATTTTTTAGGGGTTATACGTTATTTAGCAAAACACTTGTTCTTGACAAATGGCTTAACCACAAACTGATATAAGGAGTGAAAGTTGAAGTACATATTTGCCGGATTTGGCCAGAAACCTGATTCTCATATTTGATTTGGCTGGATTAAAACAGGAACCTGACTCTCATATTTGATTTGGCTAGTAAGTTAGCTTACGTATTCAAGATCTAATTTCTCATTTCGTAACACTGGCATGAGGTTGACCCATGCCTTAAACGAATCTAGTTGGCTAGTTAAACCAACCCATGATACTCTATGATATGACCCACGTCATAACTCCATGCTTTTTACAACCGATAATCATAAATTCTTGTTATCTCTTGTGATCACACAAAACACAAGAGGGTAGGGTTTACCTGTTGAAACGCCACAGCTGAGTAAAGTCATCATCTTAAGTGGAGCATCTGAATCGATCTTAACTAGGCAAGCCGAGTCCATAACACTGTACTCGCTAAATGTTGAAGTGTTAAGGAAATGATAAATCGGTTGTGACCCGTCCCGAGTTGTGAATCTTGTTTTTCCGTCACTATGCATAACGCTTTTGAACGGATTGACTCGGAATTTCTCGCATAGATTAGTCTTCTCTGATTTACAGTAAATACATTCTTGACATTCACCGTTAAAGATTGGCACTACTTTATCTCCTTCTTGCATATCGTTAACTCCTTCTCCAACACTCTCAACGATCCTGTCAAAAGATAAATCACATCATTTAACAATTGTAGAATAAACTCACGATTTATTTAAGAAAAAGAACCGAGTTAATTAAATACTAACCCAACTGCTTCATGGCCGAGTATGCGAGGGTAGATTCGTTGCGCTTCACTCTTCAATCATATAAAAGTAAGTTAGAATCTCCAAGTCATTCGACAGTGAAAATGAATTTCTAATTAGAATTACGTACCTCTCCTTTCCAAGCACTTAGATCAGTGTGACAGATAGAAGTATAGAGAATTTTAATACGAACTTCCAATTTTTGAGGAGGATGAACTTGTATATCTTCTATTACAAATGGTTGTTTTGGTCCCCAAACAACAGCAGCTTCATATACATAACCGGAACACAATCAACAGATATTGATAAGTTTCAGATTAGTTGAAAAGTTCAGGAGAGAGTTAAATCAAGTTATTACCTTTGCAAGTGATCACCTTTCCTCTTGTTTCATTTGGATTGAAGGAGCCATTGTTGTTGCCTTCTAAGCTACCCATTACTCTCTCTGTCTCTCAACTTCTATGAATTTCTCACCTTTCCTCTGTTACTCTTCGTTCTGGAAACACCTAGATGTATGATTATATAAGTCAAATGAAGTCTGGGGAAGTCATCGTGGAAGTTGAAAGTCAAGTAGTCAATCAAAAGAAATACTTAATTAATTATGAAGGGGATCTTTGACAAGAAAAAGGTGAAGGAGCGGAGAATGGGCAAACTATTGGGGAGAATGGGCGTTAATTATGACGGAGAATGAGCGTTAATTAAGTGGCCATCTCCACCGCATGGTCTATACTTATAGCGTGTCTGACTTCACGATTGGGTCCAGTCAAATAGTTGACCACTCTTGAGGTTTTGAATTTTGACTGTCAATTTAAATTGTTTTACCTGTTTTTTTTATTTATTTATTTTTTTGTACAAAATTATTTTCAAAAACTATAACTCAAATTGGTATTGAAAATTCCTGACTCTGCCAAACACTAAATATTAAAATACTCAGATTTATATATGACACTATTACTGCATGTACTGTAATAGGTAATAATTTACGATGCTAATCTTGGTGTGGCACACAAACCCTCGAGGTCTTGACATATGAAGCCTAATTAGCGATTTCGTGTGCGGAGAAAATTAGGGAAGTAGATTATTTATTTATTTTTGAATTAGTCAATAGGAAAGATTCATTGAAAAAGAGGTACTTAAGGGGTATCTCAACCCAATAAATATAACTGACAAAAAAAAAGGAGGCCGAGTTTGGAATCGATCACCCAAAGAAAAAAATAAAAAGCCAAGAGGGAAAATTAAGAACCAAACGTCTCATATCCAACTCAAATCGGTATTTAAGGAAGTAGATTGTATCACTCAGTTTGGTAAAATTCGAATTCAGTCAACTATCCAGTGAGCGCTTAGTATTTGACTGTATTTTGGAAAATGCACGAATAATTGAACAAAATATCTATAGGAACACTGTACATTCCCTAATTCCCTCAGAATAAGGGCACGAAATGGATATATCCAACTTAATAAGTTGGGGACCATGTAGGGATCATAGGAAGACACTTTGCTGATTCCCATGGCATTAGGGCAGAAAATGGATGTATGCAATGTATATGATTGGGTCTGAGCATGTTTGTTTTTTTTCCGACTTGTGGTCGATTTGACTCGGTTCCTGATTCGGTCTGAGTCAGATGTCAGACTGTTTTTTTTTTTTTTAGTCCGATTTAATTCGAGATCTGAGTTAAACCTTACCCCTGACTCAGACCCTTTTGAGTCAGGTAATAAAATACCTATAGTTCATGGGAACAAACAACTGACTCATATATTTGAGTCAGATAAGTCAGATCTGACTCAAAAAACAAACATATTGAGTCAGTTCCAGATAATTCAGGTGATTTCAGTCAGACCTATATGAGTCAGATACAGACGAGTCAGACGAATTAGGAGAAAACAAACAAGGTCGTAGTGAGCGTTCTGCTGTTATGTAGATATTTTGAATTTTTTATATGATGAGGAGTCACTAAAAGAGTCAAATTTTGAGTACAGTACTACTCTCGGGTGCGTGCTTCCCTCACATGCTAATTTTATGTCCTAATTTAATTTTGCAGCAGCGGAGTCGGAAATCTATTAATGGAGCAAAATTCGTAAATTATTAAGAGCTAGCCAACAGGGTGTGCCAACTTTTGTCATGGGTTAGCTACTCCACTGCAAGTTTAATTATCAAGTAAATAGGGGTAAATATTTAACGTGCATAATAGTGAGACCAATCAAATGATACTTCAAGTTGGCGCTAGATCTGATTTTTGCGAAAACTTCTCTCCATCTCTAGGGGTTTCTTCTAGTTTTAGGGTGTATGTAACCGGTGTAGAAAAAACCAGATAACTTTAGAAACCTACTCAATGGTGCACAAATTAGACTATTGAGCTGTGATATCAGCTGCTTAAGTACCAATCCAATGTCAATATCATACTAAATAACATCCATTATCATACTGAACGACAAGAAAAGGCAAAAATTATTTAACCGACTTCGGGGAAAAAAGATGAAAAATACAACGGAGCAGTTCGTGATGTGTCATGGAAACACATTTAACTAACAAATACAACGACAAAAAAACAGAACCAAAATTTTGAGGCACGTTAGGAACTATGAGATATAGATATAGTGGTAGAAGGTGGCATCAACTAAAATGTACACGAAATAACAAGTGAATATCAACAAGTCAATTTTTATTATTGGTCTAATGTATGGGTAATTTGACTTTGTTGGATATTTTCATAAACATAGAATCATCCCATAAGATGTTGGCTCATTCAAACACGTAAAATGCTCACCGGCTTTCTTTCTCTTTTGATAACATCATTAAACTTCTATATAATATAATATACAAAAAATCTGGGCGTACCGCCCTCCCAAACAATATTAAAACAACCCCTCACAAACTCCTCCCAAACTCGGCCCCCCTACAAAACTCCTGGGCCCTACTGCATTTTTATGTGAGTGACGGTTTTAATTTTGTTTAAAAGGGCGGTATGCCCAGAACTGTTGTATAATATAATGTGTTTTTGTTGGGTTTTTTATCTCCTGGCAACATCATTAGAAACTTGTATGTAGTGTGTTTTTGTTTGGACCGAGATTACGATGTTCGGTTTTATTGAATTATGAAGGCATAATTCATTGACCCATTGAATCATGAAATGTTAAATTTTTTTTGCACAGATTCTGGCTGTGGATATTGTTTATACAAATTCGTATTAATATGTTTGTTTATCTTTAAAAAGCGGTTTTCTAAATTCATTTTCTTGACTTAACTGGTTGTGAATATATTTTTTTTTTTAATCGAGGGGAGATAGTATTATAGAGAAAGAATATGTAGAAGTTTACGGATGAAGGAAAAGAAAAAACCAGTTTACATGCAAACTAGTTGTAGGAAAAAGAAAATTAGTTACAGGAAGAGATTCTCCCAATCCTTGATAATTGTACTAGCAAAGTTTACGTGTACTCTTTTATTGGCAGCTGCAGCCCAAATGAGAATAGATGTTTTGGCCTCAATTCCCAAATCATCATCGGTCTTACACTAGTACAAAATTGGGCTTTGGTAACAGTTCAATATGAAAAACCATGACAGTTCACGAACGACCTGTTACAAAAAAGCTAGTGGTGACATATAGGTAACAGTTTATTCGCTAAACTGTCACGAATGCTGGTAAACAACAGTAACAGTTTCGGAACTATTACTGAAAAGGCATATAATGATTGTTTTCGAGGAAAAACGTTACAGAACACGGGAAGTGTAATAACAGTTATAAACTGTTGCTCTTTCAATGATATTGTAATAGTTTTTATTTAAAATGTTATCATACCAAAGAGTTTATAAATATTATCACGGCCGTCCATTTATTGTACGGTTACGATTCGTGAGTGCAACCCGTGTATGTATATGAAAGTTGGAATGATAAGTTCAACTTCTCGACCCTTCGTCTATACTAAAAACTTCAGAAGAAGAACCTGCAACCCTATAAAAATTTTGAATTTCATATTTGGATTCGATATAGGGCTTCATTCTTTTGTTTCAATTTATCCCTATCACTCGCTATTTATCTGTCTTTGTCTGGAATTTTTCAATTTTGTTATTGTGTGAAGAAATCAAACTCCTAAACTCTTTCTCAATCTCCATCCATCTATTTATCTCTCGATTTCTTAGATTAGGAAATATTGTGGTCTTGAGCCACTTGATTGTGCTATTGATGTTGGTCACAAAGATTCGAAAACAAGTGATTTGTTTTGGGGTTTTGGTGAAACCCCAAGTTTATAATTTCGATTTATTTTTCTTTCAATTTAAGTTTGTTTTTCAGATCTATTATTGTTTGTATGAATCCCTAGTTTTTAATTGAAACATTATGGTGAGTTCTTGAGTTTTTCGTTTGGTTGATTTTGTAGGAAAAGTCGTGCTTGTATCTCAACTGCTATCAATTTCCATTGGTTCAAATCATGGAGGTCCGGTCAGATGTACGGCTGAGCGAGGATGAACAAACTACCATTATAACCAGAGATTTTTTCATGGAGGCTGAATTGATACGTTCAGACCCACACATCAGCCGATTTCACGTGCAATAGGTCCCAAATCTGAAAGCCAAATGTCGTGAAAGATCTGAAATGAGCTGTAAAAAGTCCGAATTGAAGAAGGACAGTAGAAATCGAAAACCCTTCAACTCTTTTGTAAGTTCTGTTTAATTGGCACATCTAAAATTTTAATAGGATTCTGTTCGGTATGAAGAAAGACCCACTAGTTGATTTACTAAAATGAGGACTGCATTCTAGAATATGACAAATAAGGTATGCCCACTAAAGCCGTGCTGTAATTTTTGAGATACATTTACCAGGTGGAGACATTTGTATAGGATGGCTTAAGGTAGTTTTGTAAGTTTTTATGTTGGTCCAACAATTTAGGGAAGTTTTATGATTTTGCTAACATTGATTAGAGTAAAATTGGTATGAGAATGTGTGTTGGTAAGCAAATTAGTGGATTGGTGAGTATGCTGACTATTGTTGTATTTGTTTACTTTGATTACGGCAGTTCTAATCAAAGAACTTGATGAGGAAGAAGAGATTGGTTGTGGGTGTCCGTTACACGGAAGAAGAAAAAACTTTGCGGACTTACTGCCAGTTGGAACCCAACTACAAGGTTTGTTCCTTTTCTTCCTTGGTGTTCTTGTGAACTTACAACCCCAAGTATTTTCAATGCTTGTTTTCTTTGTCTTTTGTTTCTACTCTATCAAGTTGTATAGGGATTATCTTTTCACTTCTTATTTAGATTCTCTATTTTTTAATATGGTATTTCATACTTGAATTTTAAGTAGAGGTCTACAATTACTACTTGAAGAACAATAGTGAAAAGGAGGTCGGTTCATTGATCGTTTTGATGTGTTTATTATAAAAATAAAAATAAATTGCCTCATCCATAATTGATCATTTGTGAATTGGTCTCTTATTAGTGGATCAGTATGGTCGGTACCTATCTGTACTGAATATTTCCAGCTACATCCAGAACATTGTTGTACTTGACTCATGTTAACATCTAAGTCCTTGAACTCTTGTCACCTCTAAACTACTTTTTGTAGTTACGAGCAATTTGTTTCAAAGTTTGAACTGGCTACCCCACTTTTGAATAGTTACTTCCTTACCCTTGTCTCTTGGATCTGTCTATTGTTTCTTATATACAGTTTATAAATATTCTTGGGTCTTATTTAAACAGGTAGTTGATTGTTTATTTAGCTAGTTTTACTTGTTTGAATCTGTATATGGAAAATGTTGCTTACTTTGTCATCGTATTTGCAGATGATTCTTGCAAGTTCAGAACTTTTTTTGTGAACAATATAGTTTGATGCGTAGTCTGGGTTGAACTTGTTCTATAGGAAATAAACAGACACTTAATTGTTTTTTAGCTGCTCTATGTGATTTAGAATGGTGGAGGTGCAATAGAAGATAATCATGAAAAAGGCTTGCACTGTAGCAGAAAAGGTGGTTCTTGAAAAGATTCTCGGTGTTCATTTGCCACAGGGTCTGACATGGTAAAACGCAGTACAAGGTCCTCATGGAGAACAACACTACAAATGAGTAAAAATTATCATAACTTAGGTTTCACAGCTTGGATTTCAGGTTTGTTCACATTACGAAAAAGAAAAAAAATCTTTGCTGAAAACGAGTATATGCTTCTTTGACTACGAGTTCAGAAAACTGATTTAGGAGAGGAAGAAGGATATTAGACTTCTTGTTTGGTGCAAGCATATTCTGGAATGTCTACAGTTTTTAATACACTTCTATTATATAAAAATATGGTCTACTTTGCAGGTATCAAGAGTGCTTTGCTCCAGAAATTGAAAGCGATCGCTTGACTATGCAAATTATTCTAAAATGGCGAGAACATGACCTCTAACCAAGGCAGTGGAAGCTACTGTAGTTCATGGATTTTCTTCTCTTGTAATGAAAGAATGAAAGAGTGACGTTTTATTTTTTTTATTTTTTGTTGTATCATTTTGACGAACATTGAATTTCAGAAATAACCAAGTATTTGAGAAATACAATTGTTATTTTAGCTTTGCTTTACAATTTAAAGTATCACATTAAAATCAATTAGCAGCAAATTTTATACGATGATAGCTGTGTGGAAAATCTGTTACCCAAGAGCTAGGTGTATGATGACGGTTTAATAAATAATATGTTACATAACAGGGCTTCTAATGACAATTTTATCTTGAAAATCTTACATACTATGACAGGTTCATTAAGAAACTGTCACTTTAATACAAGAAGTTGATTTTCCAATAACAGTTTTATACAAAAGATGTTACTATAGTGAAAATTTAGTAACATATTTTCATGTAACCTGTTACTGAACACCGCTAACAATGACAGTTTTAGAATATATGCAACATTTTCAAAGAACCATTCAGTAACAGTTTTTATAAACTTTCCGTAACAGGGGCTTTAGTAACACCGCAGAAAAAACCAAATCTGTTACAGAAAGACTACGGTAACAGTTTATAACTGTTACCTAATGTCATTTTTCTACTAGTGTTATAGGTATGTATAGCTTCAAATATACGGTTGTTGCGCTCTCTCCAGATAGTCGAAATGATTGCAGCAGGAATTAGATTCCAGATCAAGTTGTTATTACATGAGTTGTGTTATGCCAACTGCGAGCTAATACTATCGTGGTTCTAAGAATACTAGGAGTAACCCAAGTACAACAATTATTTAGTAACAACATTGACCATCCTTTCGAAGAGACCTTGCAGTGGAGGAAGAGATGATCTTGAGTTTTAGGTACATTTTCAAAGAGCGACCAAGAATTATATAGCTGAATGCCTTTACGTTGTAGAATATATTGTGTGTCTAACATCAACACCAGACCAAAAAATTAACCTTTGGCGGTACAACTAACTTCCAAATGAAGTTATATGGAAAATTATCAAGTTCATCGATCTGATAGTTCAGAGTAAAAGGTTTTGACGGAAAAGACACATGAATCATGAAGCTTCCAACGCCTCATATCCGGTAAATCATCCATAATTGGAGGTGTCAACGATAAGAGTTATAAGATCAGCAAACTCATTAGTTTCTTAACATGTAAGAATTCTTTTCAAATCGAATCTCCAGCTTCTATCAGATGTTATCATACCTGCAATTTTATATTCCTTTCTCTAGATAGCTTATAGGAATTAGGGAAAACAACAACTAGAGAATTTTGACCTCACCAATGATCATTAAAAAAAAAAAAATTGTACCTGAATGTATAAAGAAAGAGAAGTGTTCACTAAGCGTAACAGCAACATCAAAAATTTTATGCCAACATGAGACACCGTATGATTATTATACTCTACTAGAAATCCAACAATAAAAGTCACTACATCCGTACTTATCTGAAATAATGTTGTCCCATAATTTATTCTTCTCAACCCCAAATCTCCATACCTATTTAGCTAGCATAATCTTAGGTTGCACATGCCTGAACCACCTCTTTCTTTAGTCAGACCAAATCCCAATTTACTAGATGTGAAATCTTAGCTCCATATTTATATTCCTATGGAAAGTTACACAGCTTCTTCTCAAGAGTCTTTGTAACAGAAGCAGGACCTTTGAATAATAAGAAGTAATATGTAGCTATAGAAGATAGAATACATTTCAAAATAGCTAATCCCTTAGAAAGAGAAATCCTTCTCCAAATGGACTGTTGAGCATCAAACTTTACAACAATTGGATACCAAATGCTTATTGAACTAAGTTTTTCTCCAAGTGGCATTCCCATATATATAAACGGTAGACTATAACAACCAAATTCTCCATCCCATGAAGGTAAGTCGGGAACATCTCCAATAGATATAAGCCCTTTTTTAGAAGTATTCACCTTCGACCCAGCAATGAACTCAAAGCATTGAAGTGCGGAAAACAAGTTATGTAACTCTTCTTTTCTTGTGATCAACAAATAATATCGTATCACATGCATAATGAAGATGGTTAACAATAATACTATAGGGTGCTATAGAGAATCCACTGAACAAACCGTGGTTGGAAGCTTTATCCATAAATCTAGAGAAACCTTCCATTGCAATGTTAAATAAAAGTGAAGAGATATCGCATCTTTGTATAACATCTCTATAACTACTAAAGTGTCCGGAAGAAGACCCAGTTATAAGAACGGAAAAAGATGAGGTTATGTAGCAGAATTTTAACCAGTTCAACCATTTTATGCTAAAACCCATCTGAGTAAGCACATACTCAAGATATCACAATTAATAATGTGAAAATGCTTTTCAAGATCGATTTTGCACACAATTCCTTCATTTCGAGGTCTAATTCTAAAATCTACCAACTCATTATCATGTGTCATCAATAATATTTCTACCATTAATATATGCACATTAAACTAGTGAAATCATTTTTTCCATAACCAATTTGAGTCTTGTTGCCTAAACTTTATATATAATCTTGTAGACACTAGACAATAGACAAATGGGTACCCTACAATATTTTATAGTCTCAATATGGCCATTTTTTGGAATCAAAGTAATGAAGGTAGAGTTATGTTTAAGGTGCAAAATCATTTGTTGTGCTCATGATATCAGATTTGATGAACTTCCATCACTCTTATGGAAGAACATAAATGGAAATTTATCCGTACCTGGTGCCTTATCATTGCCTAGGTCTTTTATAGATTATAAAACCTATTCTTCGGTGAAGAAAACATTTAAGAATTCAGACTCCATAGCAGTGATGTTATTAAACATAATTCCTTCTAAGTCATGCATTATAATCTAATCTTTAGTAAATAAATTCTCACAACAGTCTACAATATGCTCTTGCAGTTTTTTCTATTTGTCTCCTGTTTACCTCCAATTAATATAGAGATGTCTGATTATGTTATGTCTCCTTGTAGCAGAAGCCTTGATGATGAAGAAAGATGTATTATTATCCCCTTACTAAAGCCACTGAGTCTTTGAATTTATTTTTCAGGTAGTTTCCTCCATTTTTGAAATATTTTCGAAATCATCTTTGTTATGCAGATGTACCTTAATTTCTTCTTCGGATAAGATGTTGTCTTCTACTAGCCAATCTATAGTGTGAATTTCTAGAAGAATTAAGTCCAGCTTAATGTTGGTATGTCTAAAGACTTATCTGTTCCAAATTTTGATATTTTCTTTGAGTGCTTTTAACTTTATTCATAGAATAATGCTAGGTGTACCTTCAAAACAAAAATAAATCCACTAATCTTCCGACAATTATAAGAATCAGTTCTCTAAAAACCACATAACTTCAAACCTAAAAGGACTAGGTCCCCAAGATGGATATGATATATCTAGGAGGAATGGGATATGGTCTAAGGTAGTTCTGTATTTGGATAGTGTAAAAACAAAGGGTAATGTTTCTCAAAGGAAGGTGATATAAGAAACCCGTAGTCTGCACATAATAGGATTAGCTTGACCATTTGACCAGGTGTATCTAGCACCCTTAAGAGGAAGGTCAATAAGATTATGATCAAGTATGAACTTGATGAATTTCTTCATACTTCTTGTAATCTTCTTATAATTATTTTTATCATCTCACTTGATACTGGTATTGAAATCCCCACCAAGGCATCACGGTGTATCAACCTAGTATCTACAAATATTATCAAGATCTATCCAAAATTAAGTTCTCTCAACTGATTTATTGAGGCCATAAACATTTTTAAAGATCCATTGGAAATTGTCAATCTTGTTTGTGCAATATATAGAAAGGGTATATTCAACAACAAGCATATCACTGACTTAACAAAGTATTTATCCCAGAGAATTAACATACTACCAGAACTTTCAATATATTGTTAGAAGGTATTTGAGCACTGCTCGGTCGAACTCGCAAGTGTTTCTATCTCAAGCTTGTTGTCAAGTTTAGTTGGCAAAACTATAAGTCTTGATTTCTAGTCTACTTATAGCTAAGCCTCGGATTAGTATAGTAAGTGTATTTGAGATTTATACTTCATGACATTCATCGATTGAAGACAAAGAACTACTAACGGGGTATCTTGTGAAACTTCATCAACAAAAGGTACGTGGAGACTTGAACTCATCTATCACTCAAAATTCTATCTACTATATGTCCTATTTGAGACAAAAGTCGTATAGCTATATAGACTTCGATTATACACATTTGATATTTCAAGATGAGTTTACCTCGCTTACATGTTTCTCGAAATATGTGTTGGTCACCTTTCGCTAACCAAGTTCATCATATATTCTTAACGAAAGTAAAAAGTTAATCATGTGAAAATTTCCTTGTAACATCTTACATGATTTGTGTCAGACAGTCATTTGATATAGACTCGCAATGTTTCGTATTGATCATTCGATCACTTGAAAATTGCTTATAAGCTAGTAGTTTGTGGGAGACAGCTATTGTCGTCTTCTAAGAATGTTTCAATGATTGAAATGGGAGTTTAGAACAAATAACCATGTTTGGATATTGCACAGTATGCGTACTTGTATGCTAATTGTTGCAAGATATTCCAAGTCCGGGAACCGTAGTATGCATACCGGTATGGGTATTGGTTGGTTTATGAAAGTCCGGGAACTCAGTATGCATACTTGTATGCGTACTGGTGTGAGTTTCAAGTTCTGGAAATCCCAATAAGTTTTGGAAGGTATGCATACCCGTTCTCATACTGGCGAACCCAAACTTAGTCCTGCCACTTAGGTATGCGTACCCGTTCGTATACTTGAGTAGGTTATGTTCTAAAATGGTTTGTTAATGAACTAATACATTTATATAAAAAAGAATTCAATCTTTTGAAAACCGTGGCTATAATGTTCATGAATCAATTCGAGTGAATCAAAATCGATTTTGCTTCAATTGTGTCTTGTATACTTCTATAAGAATATTAACAATTGAAAAACTCTAGAACTATTTCATTTGAATCATTTGAACTAATTATGGGTATGATGAATAAGTATGATATAAAAGTGTTCATATGGATAACTTCGGTTAACTATTGTTGAGTCAATAAGGTTTACACGTTTAGGTACGGTTACTCATATCCAAATGAAGTTACTTTTCATTTGCGTGTAACAAGCTAAGTTCGATCTAATGGTTAAAAGATATTAGCTTGATTCTAATCAGGTTTTCATCTAACGGTGAATATTGAATGTTTTTTTACCAAGGTAACATTGATTGCAAACCCTGATTTGAAGACTATATAAAGGAGAACTCTAGCAACTGGGAAACCTAATCCCCACTCATCCTGGGTGATACTATTTGCGGCTAGAGCTGATTTTCCTTTAACCTTAGGTTTTCTCCAAAACCCTGTAGGTTAACGACTTAAAGACTTCATTGGGATTGTGAAGCCATACCCAACTATTTTTCTGTAGTTGCGTGTTCTGATCTTGCAGTTTTCTATTGTGATTGAGTACTATCTTCTCTAAGATTTGCTCGATATTTATTCTCCGATAGGTAAGATCAAAAGTAGTCACAAACATATTCGTCTCATCGTTTTTGATTCCATAATATCTTGTTTCGGTTCCATATGATTACGATTATTGTGAGGTGATTAATATTACTAGGTTGTTCTTCGAGAATATAAGGCCGGTGTATCAATTACTTCCTATTCACCTTGATTTATCAAAATACGGAACAAAACTCTTAGGTATTTATGTGGGGGACAGATTTATCTATTCAATAGACTTTCTATGTGAGACAGATTGGTTTATCAAGTCTTCGACTTTGGGTCCTAGAAATTCTTAGTTGTGGGTGAGATCAGCTAAGGGAATCAAGTGCTCAGAGTCCTGCTGGGATTCATAGGAGTAAGGAATGTGATTGTACCTTGATCAGTGTGATATTGGTTAGGGATCAACTACATTCTAGTCCGAAGCTAACTTGTAGTAGGCTAGCGTCTATAGCGGCTTAATACATTTTGGTGTCAAATCTGGGTTAGGCCCCGGGGTTTTTCTGCATTTTCGGTTTTCTCGTTAACAAATTTTCTGGTGTTTGTGTTATTTCTTTTCCACATTATATTTGTTTATGTAATTGAGATATCACAAGTTGTGCGTAGTTCAATAAATTAAATAATCCATCCTTTTGTTGTTGATATAAATTAATTGAAACTTGAACATTGGTCTTTAATACCATTCAAGTTGTTTCACATAATAATCAGGATCGCGGATTTCTATCTGTTTGATTTGCTGATTATATTTTGAAACAGAGATACAACTCTTGGATATATTTCCGTTGATTGGGTATGACTGTCTAGTTGATTCTCTTTGAATTATATTAGAGTTTATCCATACAGATTGCTATGAAAAATATTGGGTATGGTTGTTAGACCCCCGCTTTTTAAATTGGTATCAGAGCAGGCAAACACATTTAAGACCTCATAAGTATGTGTTTGGGGCAATCTGATTTGTGTGGATAGTTGTTAATCCCAAACTCGCGCACTCATAAATGTGTTCCAAAAGTTTTGATTATTCTAAATGTCTTGGTCTTACCTCCAAGGATAACTCCTTTGTTGATTATTCCAAATCCCGAGGTAAGAATTTTTTTGCTATCAAATTCTGATAACATTCCCTCTGATATGACATTTAATAATATGTCTGAAGCTGAAATGGAACTCTCCAGAACTCAAAAAGAAATCTGCTGAGATCATTATTTTCAAAGAGCTAAGATACAGTCTCTTGAAGAAAAACATGATCATCTCATTTATGAACTTGAGAAGTATTTTGGTCGAGAATGGGAACTCTATAGCATCATTCAGTCATTCTCTAACAATATCGAAAAACTTGTTCAAGAAACTACTCTACAACGTGAAAAGATTAGTACTCTTGAGGATATTTATGAAGAAGATTCAATTAGAGAAAAATGTTTGATCGAGACTCATTCATCAGACCTAAACAACATTCGTATTAAAAAAGACAATCTGGTTGCATCTATACTTTTATCCCAAGAACAATGCAAATCATTGGAAAGGGAAAAATCTGTTTTATTGAGTAAACCTTCTTCCATACCAATCTCTAATTCTCATAGGGGATTACTGTACATGAAGGAAAAATACTTCAAAAGAAGCATCTGTTAAGAAATGTTCACATGTCTTGCAGTATTCTAATAGGGCTACTAGTTTAAAACAGGTTTATTCCGATGTTTCTCTTCCACGGGAATGTTCCTTCTGTGGGAAAAGAAATCATTATGATTCACATTGTTTTGCTAGAAAGAAACAGATTTCTGAGCTTCAAAATCTACTTCTTTTGCTGTCGACAGACTAAATTGCCTGACGACATCTACAATAGATTTCATTCCTTCATAAAACCACAATTATCATGCACAAGGTTTCCAGAGTCACTCCTCTATAAATCTCCACATGAATCATGTCACTATTAATGGTGCTAATTTGTGCGCTACAAACTTACACATTCCCAGTGCTATTGTGAATAAGTCTGGTAGACCTAAGTTTATGAGAAAAATTTTTGACCCTTTGGAACCAATCTCTAGAGGTCCTAGACTTAATCCTATAAAAATTTCCTCTAATGGATTTTCTTAAAAGGTTATGTCGAATTATTTTGGAATAAGAAATAGCCGAAGGAAGGTAAGGAATACTCGGCTCAAACCCTCAGATGGTATTTCTAACTCATCTCTCAATAATCATGGTGGGATTAGATCTCACTGTGTTACCTATCTCTAGGTAATCTCATCCTTGTATCTAACTTGAGAGTTGCAAGGATGACATTTTTGAGAAGCTCAAATCTACTGGAGGTTACCATTTATCTTGTGTTTGATTTAACTATTTTCATCTTTTGTGAAGGTTGAGTCATATCTTGACTCCTTGTAACTAGTATATCTCTTCATTATGCTCTGATTAAATCTTTTAACTATTGAGTCATGAAAGTAAGAGTTATCTGAAAACAAAGAATATTTATTTTTCTTGGATCTTTCCTCATCCATTAACCCTTCACATCCAGTGCACGAACGTCCGTGTCTTTCTTGGGAGTTTTATGGTTTCCATAACAAGGGTGTCCTTCTCTTGTTTGAAAACATATATATATATATATATATATATATATATATATATATATATATATATTGTTTTTTCCTTTCCTAATAAAAAAAAAAGGTAAGAAAAATGAAGAACTCCTTAAGACCTCAAGAAGTGGTAAATCTTGAGATGGAAGAAGACATTAAAGGATGCGATTCAGTTTAAGAACTTGTCTTGAAAGAGATGATTAAAAGTAAAGAGTACAACTCCTGGATTGGAGAATCCTTCAAGGATTTAATTCTTTTTCAGAATGACTCTAGTTTTGAATTTTCAAATCTTCAACTACAAATAAATCAGCTTATTGATGGTCAGACCAAAATCCTTGTTAATATCAAAAGATCTTGATCATGAATCAGAATAAACTTATCATGGACTGTGTCAAAGCTAGGCATCTTCCCTGCATTGTTGATCGGAAAGTTAATGTTCTAACTCATGAACATGGAGTCTCTACGGTCAAAAGAATCAAAGATATCAGTGATACCTTTTATGATGGACCCTTTCAAAGGTATGATGTTACTAAAGAAACTTGATTTTTGTCATATCTAGGAAACTTCTTATGATAATTTATTCTTGTGTTTTAAAAAGGGTAACTAGGGTTTGGAATAACAATTATTGTGAGTACACATAGCTATTGCCAACGTTTTTCATCTTGCAATGTTTTTTAGATTTATTTATTTAAATTATAAAGTTTATTTGGAAGATGATTTTGTAGTATTAATCTTTATTGATTTTATATATTGCAAAAATTGTTATGGGATATGTGTGTTTGCTTCCGTGAACTATGATTGCCCCATATATGTCATAAGTTAAGCCTATTATTGATAGGTGTGATAAACACCTATTTTTATATCTAGTATTTATGCTTTCTTTGCAAATTTTCATGTAAATTATGTATCTTATGTGTGAATTTGAGTTTGTTAGGTACTTTGGAGTCGTTTGGAGCAAAAAGTAAGTGGAACTAGATCAAATCTGGGATTTCTTCTCATCAACCTGAAGAGCACGAAAATATGAAATCAATGGCGAAAGAACGAGGTCATTCCGATGTTGTATAAGAAGGTTAAGAGAAACATCAACAATGAAGCTTGTCAGTTTCCCGAAACTGACAGGCCAAATGACAATTGCATAGCCCTTATCCGGGTCTGGGTTCTTGAAGTAATTTTTATCATTACCCCAAACCTAAATTCAAGAGAGTTGTATTTCTCTTGTCATTAGAATACACTGAATTTGAGAGAAACATTTTCTCAATCATTTTTGTGCGGTTGTGTGTCTGAGAGTTAGAGAAATTTAGAAAGAAAAGAGAAGTGAGGATGGCTGCTAATGGTGAAATCAAGATAGAAATTCAGGGAGAGATTAAACAGTGCTTTGATGGGTGTGTTGGGTCGATTCTGTCCATGGTGTTTGAACTGTGGCTGATCTGAGGTGAGGATTGAAAGTCTATGAAATGGAGATCGATCTGGTGATGGTTTAATTGAGAATAAGGGTTAGGTAATGGCAGTTACTGGGGATGGTGTTTCAGGGAGAAGATTGAAGTCAAGACAAGTTAATCACCAAGAAAACAGTAAAACTGAGTTGAGCTTCTGCTGCTGTTTAAATAATGAATGTGTGCAATTGATGTATGTTTTTGGATCTTTAATGGATTAGAATAAATGGGTTTTGTGTGCTTGTAGGGAGCTAGAATGGGTTATGAATGTTGTGCATTTACAGGTTGAGATGGTTTGTTGGTAGTTGCATCTGAAATTGGAGTTACAGCCAATGAATTGGAATGCAACAGAGAAAGAAACTGAAGCTAAGGGGGTTGATTTGGCACTGTGGTGCTGGATTACAGAGAGTGATTCTGGTTATGTTTGTCTGAGATGAATGAAATGGAGATGAGTGCAACAGATGAATCAGTATGAACTGGGTCATTAGATGTATGTCTTAGGATTGCAGGAACTGAAGTTGATCAGGTGGAAATGGAAGTGGTGGTGTGCTTTCACAAGTAAGCAGAAGGAGGTGTTCTGAGTTTGAATGGGTCTGTGTTGGTGGTGGTAAGCTGGACTGGAGAATTACAAGGGTTACTGTGGTAATGTAGGGGTGGCCAGAATTACAGGGTGTTGCTGCTAGCAATGGAAGTGAACTGAAGCTGGTGTGCAAGTGCTGCAATTGGTGGTGTTGTTGAATCAATAGGTTGGTGGCTGGTGATTTGATACTGAGGTGTTGCAGGTACAGGCATTGAACTGCAGGTAAGGGTTCTGGTGTTTATGAATAAGTGTATGGTCAAGGGACTCAGAAGCTACTGTTTTTGAGTAGTTGTGAATGGGTTAAGCAATGGATGTATGGCCTGGGCACAGTTGAGATTTGGGGAGATGAATTGAACTGCAGTGCAGATGCGCCTAAGAGATGTTGATGTTGTTGCTAGAATGATTTGCTGGTGTTTGAGCAAAAATTGGTGTATGAAATAGAGAAGGAAATGAGCTACTACCAGAACTGGAAAGAATTGCTGCCACTGCCATGAACTGGTGGACAAGTTAATGGAGATGTTGCAGTTGCAGTTGGCCAACTATGGTTCAAAGAATAGATTGTTGTTGTGTGTGTTGGTGCTGTTATTGAAGGGCTGGTGTAGCTGAATGTGGCAATGAGGACTGAACTGGCTTTACAACTGGTGTTGATATGCTAGCTTTGTAGCTGAGTTGCTACTATGACAGATGCAAGGAATGATTTGGTTTGTCATGGAGTAATGGTAATGGCAGGGTGTATGAAGGATAGCAGGAAGTATGAAAATCTCGAGAGAATAGAGTTTTAAAGGTGCACCCAAGCTTGGAAGTGATGGAGCAGTTTATGTGATGGAACTTAGTCGAGTAAGATTAACAGGGAAGAGACATTGCTGCCATCGGAGCTGCATTACAATGAGTTTGTGATAACGAGCTGTAGGTGCTGGTAATGTGTGGTGTGGGGAGCTGTAGATTTGTATGAATCACAGATGAAAATGGTTGAGCATCTCAGGTGGTACAAGGGAGAAGAAGAATGGCTCAGTTGAATTATGATGCAGTAATGGTGGTGGATGAATGTGCTGCCAAGATGGTGAATGACATTGCAGGTGCAAAGCATGTGGTTGTCTTATAGATGAATGATTAGGAAAGTATGCAGAGATGGCCAAGACAAGTGGCTTTAATGGTGATGGCAACAACTAAGCAGTGAGCTGGTGTAACTGGAGCAATTAGTGTCTAAGTGACAATGAGGCAGAGGCCAAGTGACATTTTGTGACATCAACGGGGTGGCTTTTTTGTGTTGTCGAATTTGTGAAGGGACTGGAGTTGTGTGCAGCTTCAGATTTGAAAAGTTGAGTATTCGCAGTTTGATAAAGCTACAGGGACTATGAAGTTGGAAGTAAGCCATAGGTGGTGATGTGAACTGAAGTTGCAGAAGTGCCTACATGGAGCAGCCATCATGGCTGGAGAGTAACTCAAATTTGCTGTGCAATGGTTTATGGCCTGGCAATTCATCCAATGCGCCAATCAGCCATATCTAACTCATTTTTGACTCACCTGACTCAACTTAACTTGATGACAGGTGATCGGGCGGACTTAGCCGGTCACCTGAGATTTTTCCGGTACCGGATTCCGGCCAAATTCCGGCCGGTGACACCAGTTTTCCGGCAAACATTTTTTGGTACATTTTTGCATTGGGTTTTTCTCACACATGGTTCATGGGCTTGGTGGACTTCTTGCTATTGGACTTTGGGCTTTGAAGACCTAATTTTGGAAAGTTGGAAAAGCTATAAAAGAAAGAGTTTCTATTCTTTTAAGGGAATTATTATTTTTCTACTGGAGTTTTGGAGGAGAGCGATTCTACTAGGGTTTGCTTCCGTTTATTTTTCATGTTCTTCAATTTATTTTTGATAATAATTATGTTGAATCTAAAAACTATGAGTAACTAAATTCTTATTATTGGTTATGGGATAAAGTGGATTTCACAAATGTTAGTTGATTCAATGATATAGTTTTGTCTCAATACTTTATTGTTTATGATTCATGGTTTATATTTTTATATGATTTGATTGTTTGTTTGGTTGAGTCCGGAATCAATCCGATTTACTTTCATATCTAGAGATATATTAGGGTTTTCAATACGAAAACGTTGTTTATCCCTGATTTTGAGTAGCATAAATGTGGGTAGTGCTTGTAGTGATATATCCTACTAGTCACATATGAATCATAACCTTGGTTAAATTGAATTAGTGCTTTAACACATTTTGATTGCCTTGATTAGTTTTATTCCATAGAACTTATTGCTTTTAGGGAGTTAAACTTAATTGTGCTTTTACACTTTAGGTTGCTTTCTAGGAAGAATTCACATATGCATCTTTTAATGTGGTTGTGATGAAATCAGGGAATTAGCGGGATATTCTTGCGATCAAGGTATCCTAGAACTTTTAGTAAATGAGAGATGAAATTTTCAATTCTAGTCATTGTTGAGAATACATGTTTGTGAATGAAACTATCCCGTGACCAATATCTTCTCCTTATTGATTATTTTAATACTTTATTTCCTTCAATTTAATTGTATTGCTTTGATAAAATAACATCCCCCCTTGGTTACTAAGAAACTGAAAATTTGCATAACAACATAAGCCTCTCTGTGGATACGAACTCTTTCGATCACATACTACATTTATTTTAGTGAAGTAAGGAAGTGAAATTATATTTTACCGGCTGACAACCGATCAAATTTTGGCGCCGTTGCCGGGGAGGCATACGGCTTGTTATTAAGTTTTTAGTTTCTTTTTATAATTTCTGCTTTCATATTTGCTTTTCGTTTGTTGTCTTGTTTCTCACTTGTTTGCGAGAATTGTTTTTCAGGTACTAATCCCTGGCTTCCAAAGATTGGAATTATCCAAGGTGCGGGATAGCTACTCGAAGAGGCACAATACTCCAACCAAGTCAAGCCACAACGGAAGAACAAGTCTTGTAAGTAGAACACGAAGCTCTTCATCAAGAAGTGGAAGAAGAGTTACAACTAGAAGAAGAACAAGAGGTTCCATTCGTAGAAGAACCACTAGTTGAAGAGGAAGAAGCAATGGGTGATGCAAACCGTACACTCAAGGATTTGGCTTCTCATAGGCTTGATGCACAACAATGGTGTATCCAAACAAACTCAACTTTCGATATCAAGCCGGGGCTGCTTAGAGAGTTGCCAAAGTTTCATGGTATGGCGAATGAAGACCCAAATAAGCATCTTATGGAGTTCCATACCATTGTCAAGGCTATGCTTCCAGCGGAGACCGAAGCCGATGGTGCAATGATGAAAGTTTTTCCATTTTCTATGATGGACAGCGCTAAGGATTGGTTGTATTGTTTTCCACCTGGAAGTGTCACTACATGGAACGGGTTGAATAAACTCTTTCTAGAGAGATATTTTCCTGCGTCAAAGGCCACTCAAATTCGCAAAGAGATTTGTGGAATAAAGCAACATGTGGGAGAATCATTGTATGAATGTTTGGAGCGATACAAGAGATTGGTGGCAAGCTGTCCACACCATCAATTTAGTGACGCTATGATAATCCAATACTTCTACGAAGGTCTTCAATCAAGTGATAGATATCTTCTAGATGCAGCGGGTGGTGGTGCATTAGTGAACAAGACGGTGGCCCAAGCTGCCGATTTGATTGAAAGCATGGCTGCAAAATCGCAGCAATTCTACACAAGAGGTGAACCAATGGTTAGGCAAGTGCATGAAGTTAATGATTCATCATCATCACACCGTGAGCAAAGGATGGATAATATGGAGCACATGATGCAAAGTATGGCTGCGGTTATTTTACCTTTACATGGTGAAGGGTTGGAGCAAGCTAATGCGGTCTTTCCAAATCATCAAAGACGGTATGATCCCTACTCAAACACGTACAATCCATGATGGAGAGATCATCCCAACTTTAGCTATGCCAACAATCAAGGTGCGGTTTCACAACCTACTTTCAACCGTCCAAGCGGGTTTCAACCACAACAACAACCATTTCAGAAAAAACAACAACCAATGCAAAACCAAGGTTCTGATATCGATGAAAATCTTAAAGCAATGATGCAAGGTATTTCTACCATGTTCAAAGAAAGCCAACAAGAAACTAAGAGTGCTATCAAGGAGTTGCAGACTCAAGTGGCCTCCATGGCGACTGATATCAATAATTTGAAGGAACAAAATAATGGGAGACTCCCGTCTCAACCTATCAACCCAAGAGAGAATGTTAGTGCTATTACATTGAGAAGCAGTACACAACTTGTGCACCCTGAAATTGTTGATGTGGGTGATACGGATACCCAAAAGGAACCTGTTTTGGAGGAAAATAATGATGATTTTCCCCAAACTTCTGAGGTACCTACTTCCAACTCTAAAGCTCCTATTTGTACTTATGTTCCTCCTATGCCTTTTCCTCGCAGATTTGCAAGTTCTAAGAAGGAGGAACTAGAAAAGGAGATTTTAGATATCTTCAAGAAGCTTCATGTAAACATTCCACTCATTGATGTTATCAAGCAAGTTCCCAAATATGCGAAGGTTTTCAAGGACTTGTGTACCAAGAAGAAGAAGCTAACCGGTAATGAGGTTTTGAGTGTGGGAGAAAACGCTTCGGCGGTCTTGCAAAAGAAACTCCCACCCAAATGCAAGGATCCGGGTAGTTTCACTATACCCGTAGAGATTGGTAATACAAAGATTAGTAAGGATATGCTTGACTTAGGAGCATCCGTGAATATCATGCCAGCATCTATTTATAAGTCTTTAAATTTGGATCCATTGAAACCAACTAATATTGTGCTTAAACTTGCGGATCGTTCTAATGTCTACCCTAGGGGTATTATTGAGGATGTCCTTGTGCAGGTGAACCAAATAGTGTTTCCAGCTGATTTTTGTGTTCTAGAAATGGATGATGGTTCGGATGTGTCCATACCCCTGCTGCTTGGGAGACCTTTCATGAAGACGGCTAAAACCGTCATTGATATGGACAAGGGAATACTCACTATGAAGTTTGATGAGGAGATAATTCGCTTCAACATGTTTGAAGTCATGCGGTATCCAAGTGATGTTCATTCGGGTGTCCATAACGTATGGGACCCTAGCTAAGGCTTTGCAAGCAAGGAGATAGTCGGGCTAATGAATTTAAACCAAGCGCTAAGTGGGAGGCAACCCACCGTTTTTGTATCTTTACCTTTATCTTTTTATTCTTTAAGCATTTTATCTTTATTTTCTTGTTTTTGCATATCATTTGCGGAATTTCCCACCTTGAACTTTCTTTGGACGATTCAATTTTACATTGAGGACAATGTAAAGTTTAAGTGTGGGGAGCATTTATATGTTTGTATAGTTTGTTTTAGTTTGTTTTATGCCTTTAGTAAAAAAAAATCAGAAAAATAGAAAAACCAAGAAAAAATTTGTGCTTTTTGAACTCCGAAATCTAGAAACTTGTGCCTTTAGGATGACACCATTAGTGGATGGAACCATGTTGATTGCAGGAGTTGAGGAACCAATTAACTAAAAGGGACGAACATAGCTCGAAATTATAAATACCATGATAGTTGTTACCATATCTCGGAATATCACCATATCATGTTCTTCTTTTATTTTTCCATATTTATATATTGTTCTCTAAGTGCTTTGGTGGGTCACTAAAAATCGAGTTGTTATTACTGCTAGGATGAATTAGAGTGATTGAGTTGCTAGAAAAAAAAAAAAAAAGAGACCGACCAATTAGACCAAAAGGAATAAAAAAGACACTTGAATAGCAGTATGTGTGAAACGTTGTCCCTGTCTCCGTCGCCTAAACAAGCGTGGAATGCAGGATCCAAGGAAACTATCATGTACTTGATGACAAGAAGCATGCGCTTGGATCCAAAAGATCTAATCATGTCGTCTAAAAAAAAAAGGAAAAAAAAACAAAAAGTGAAAAAAAAAGTATTATATTTGGTGAATAAAGTCACTCCTGGTTCCCTTGTATATGCCATTGAGTTGATGTAGAAATAAGTTTGTTGACTACTGGTTCCCTTGTATATGCCAGTGTGTTGACACTAGAATTGACCAGTAGCTCAATCCAATAGGATGCATAGGTTCATCTTGGAGGTGACCTTCAGACAGATATGGGAAACATCGATCACTTGTGAACATTCGCCAACATCTACATCTCTATTCATCTTCTTAATCTTTTCATTGTGATTGTGGTTTGTTAGTTTTCGAGTATTGTGGCTTGTTCGACTATCTAATTAGAGCTTTATTTACTTAAATATGAACTAAATTTGCGCAAGGTACCTCCTCCTGTAGTCATTTTGGATTCGTTCATTGATTTGTCACAAATAGACGGAGTTGGAAATATAGGTTTTGTAGGAATACCTCTTGTAAACCTTCACGAGACTAAAACTCGTCCACTAGGGACACCTAGGGGTTCAAAGGCTTGTTATTTATGCTTAAAGTGACCGTAGCCTCAACGAGACGGAGTTGTATGTATTTGTTTTAGAATTGTTTTGTTTGATTTGCTCGAGGACTAGCAAAGTCTAAGTGTGGGGGAATTTGATAGGTGTGATAAACACCTATTTTTATATCTAGTATTTATGCTTTCTTTGCGAATTTTCATGTAAATTATGTATCTTATGTGTGAATTTGAGTTTGTTAGGTACTTTGGAGTCGTTTGGAGCAAAAAGGAAGTGGAACTATCTCAAATCTGGGATTTTTTCTCATCAACCTGAAGAGCACGAAAATATGAAGTCAATGGCGAAAGAACGAGGTCATTCCGATGCTGTATAAGAAGGTTAAGAGCAACATCAACAGTTAAGCTTGTCAGTTTCGGGAAACTGATAGGCCAAATGAAAATTGCATAGCCCTTATCCGGGTCTGGGTGCTTGAAGTAATTTTTATCATTACCCCAAACCTAAATTCAAGAGAGTTGTCTTTCTCTTGTCATTAGAATACAATGAAGTTGAGAGAAACATTTTCTCAATCATTTTTGTGCGGATGTGTGTCTGAGATTTAGAGAAATTTAGAAAGAAAAGAGAAGTGAGGATGGCTTCTAATGCTGAAATCAAGAGAGAAATCTAGGGAGAGATTAAACAGTGTTTTGATGGGTGTGTTGGGTCGATTCTGTCCATGGTGTTTGAAATGTGGCTGATCTGAGGTGAGGATTGAAAGTCTATGAAATGGAGATCGATCTGGTGATGGCTTAATTGAGAATAAGGGTTACGTAATGGCAGTTACTGGGGATGGTGTTTCAGGGAGAAGATTGAAGGCAAGACAAGTTAATCACCAAGAAGACAGTAAAACTGAGTTGAGCTTCTGCTGCTGTTTAAATAATGAATGTGTTCAATTGATGTATGTTTTAAGATCTTTAATGGATTAGAATGAATGGGTTTTGTGTGCTTGCAGGGAGCTAGAATATGTTATAAATGTTGTGCATTTACAGGTTGAGATGGTTTGTTGGTAGTTGCATCTGAAATTGGAGTTACAGCCAATGAATTGGAATGCAACAAATGAAAGCTAAATCGAAGCTAAGGGGGTTGATTTGGCACTTTGGTTTGGATTACGAGAGTGATTCTGGTTATGTTTGTCTGAGATGAATGAAATGGAGATGAGTGCAACAGATGAATCAGTATGAACTGGGTCATTAGATGTATGTCTTAGGATTGCAGGAACTGAAGTTGATCAGGTGGAAATGGAAGTGGTGGTGTGCTTTCACAAGGAAGCAGAAGGAGGTGTTCTGAGTTTGAATGGGTCTGTGTTGGTGGTGGTAAGATGGACTGGAGAATTACAAGGGTTACTGTGGTAATGTAGGGGTGGACATAATTACAGGGTGTTGTTGCTAGCAATGGAAGTCAACTGAAGCTGGTGTGTAAGTGCTGCAATTGGTGGTGTTGTTGAATCAATAGGTTGGTGGCTGGTAATTTGATACTGAGGTGTTGAAGGTACAGGCATTGAACTGCAGGTAAGGGTTCTGGTGTTTATGAATAAGTGTATGGTCAAGGGACTCAGAAGCTACTATTTTTGAGTAGTTATGAATGGGTTAAGCAATGGATGTATGGCCTGGGCACAATTGAGCTTTGGGGAGCTGAATTGAACTGCAGTGCAGATGCGCCTAAGTGCTGTTGATATTGTTGCTAGAATGATTTGCTAGTGTTTGAGCAGAAACTGGTGTATGAAATAGAGAAGGAAATGAGCTACCACCAGAACTGGAAACAATTGCTGCCACTACCATGAACTGGTGGACAAGTTAATGGAGATGTTGCAGTTGCAGTTGGCCAACTATGGTTCAAAGAATGGATTGATGCTGTGTGTGTTGGTGTTGTTATTGAAGGGTTGGTGTAGCTGAATGTGGCAATGAGGACTGAACTGGCTTTACAGCTGGTGTTGATATGCTAGCTTTGTAGCTGAGTTGCTACTGTGACAGATGCAGGGCATGATTGGGTTTGCCATGGAGTAATGGTAATGGAAGGGTGCATGAAGGATAGTAGGAAGTATGAAAATCTCGAGAGAATAGAGTTTTAAAGGTGCACCCGAGCTTGGCAGTGATGGAGCAGTTTATGTGCTGGAACTTAGTCGAGTAAGATTAACAGGGAAGAGACCTTGCTGCCATCGGAGATGCATTAAAATGAGTTTGTGATAACGAGCTGTAGGTGCTGGTAATGTGTGGTGTGGGGAGCTGTAGATTTGTATGAATCATAGATGGAGATGGTTGAGCAGCTCAGGTGGTACAACTGAGAAGAAGAATGGATCAGTTGAATTATGATGCAGTAATGGTGGTGGATGAATGTGCTGCCCAGATGGTGAATGACATTGCAGGTGCAAAGGCTGTGGTTGTCTTATAGATAAATGATTAGGAAAGTATGCAGAGATGGCCAAGACAAGTGTCTTTAATGTTGATGGCAACAGCTAAGCAGTGAGCTGGTATTGCAGTGAGCTGGTGTAACTGGAGCAATTAGTTTCTAAGTGACAATAAGGCAGAGGCCAAGTGACATGTTGTGACATCAATGGGGTGGCTTGTTTGTGTTGTCGAATTTGTGAAGGGACTAGAGTTGTGTGCAGCTTCAGATTTGAACAGTTGAGTATTCGCAGTTTGATAAAGCTACATGGACTATGAAGTTGGAAGTAAGCCATAGGTGGTGATGTGAACTGAAGTTGCAGAAGTGCCTACATGGAGCAGCCATCATGGCTGGAGAGTAACTCAAATTTGCAGTGCAATGGTTTATGGCCTGGCAATTCAGCCAATGCGCCAATCAGCCATATCTAACTCGTTTCTGACTCACCTGACTCGATGACAGGTGACCAGGCGGACTTAGCCGGTCACCTGAGATTTTTCCGGTGCCGGATTCCGGCCAAATTCCGGCCGGTGACACCAGTTTTCCGGCAAACAATTTTTGGTACATTTTTACATTGGGTTTTTCTCACACATGGTTCATGGGCTTGGTAGACTTTTTGCTATTGGACTTTGGGCTTTGAAGACCTAATTTTGGAAAGTTGGAAAAGCTATAAAACAAAGAGTTTCTATTCTTTTAAGGGAATTATTATTTTTCTACTAGAGTTTTGGAGGAGAGCGATTCTACTAGGGTTTGCTTCCGTTTGTTTTTCATGTTCTTCAATTTATTTTTGATAATAATTATGTTGAATCTAAAAACTATGAGTAACTAAATTCTTATTATTGGTTATGGGATAAAGTGGATTTCGCAAATGTTAGTTGATTCAATGATATAGTTTTGTCTCAATACTTTATTGTTTATGATTCATGGTTTATATTTTTATATGATTTGATTGTTTGTTTGGTTGAGTCCGGAATCAATCCGATTTACTTTCATATCTAGAGCTATATTAGGGTTTTCAATACGAAAATGTTGTTTATCCCTGATTTTGAGTAGCATAAATGTGGGTAGTGCTTGTAGTGATATATCCTACTAGTCACATATGAATCATAACCTTGGTTAAATTGAATTAGTGCTTTTACACATTTTGATTGCCTTGATTAGTCTTATTCCATAGAACTTATTGCTTTTAGGGAGTTAAACTTAATTGTGCTTTTACACTTTAGGTTGCTTTCTAGGAAGAATTCACATATGCATCTTTTAATGTGGTTGTGATGAAATCAGGGAATTAGCGGGATATTCTTGTGATCAAGGTATCCTAGGACTTTTAGTAAATGAGAGATTAAATTTTCAATTCTAGTCATTGTTGAGAATACATGTTTGTGAATGAAACTATACCGTGACCAATATCTTCTCCTTATTGATTATTTTAATACTTTATTGCCTTCAATTTAATTTTATTGCTTTGATAAAACAACACCCCCCCTTGGTTACTAAGAAACTGAAAATTTGCATAACAACATAAGCCTCTCTGTGGATACGAACTCTTTCTATCACATACTACATTTATTTTAGTGAAGTAAGGAAGTGAAATTATATTTGACCGGCTGACAACCGATCAATTATGTCATTATGCAAATATTGATGGAAGATAGAATGAACTTTTGATTGCAATGATTAAGTCTATTATACGTCTGTATGCAAATATTGATGAAAAAGTAGAATGAATCTTTGAATATTCCGCATTATTGATCTTTCCTTGATCCAATTCTATGTGAAAGTACTGTGTGGCTCCGTAAGTTCTCTTATGTTGAGCATTTTTGATTAATCATGGATTCTCTTGTAGTTAATTTAATTGAGTTTTCTGGATACAAGTTCATGTTTCATGTAATTTGTTAATGTCCAGAGAAATCCTTATTTTCTTGTAAAAGTAAGGTCGCTCTTGTTGTTTTTTCGGGAATGACATTATATGGGGGAGAGTTCTTAATTGAACTTGTGCTTAATTGCCAAATCTTTGATGGGAGTATTGTAAGAGTTTTCCTGTATCATTATAAACTCCTTGATGAATACACTAATTTTCGACTATGTGAAATCATCGAAACAAAGTTGATATGTTCTCTTTTAGTCATGAAGTATCTCTATGAAAATTTCATTATGATCCTACTAGTTTTTGTACCTTTACCAATTTATATTGACAAAAAGGGGGAGAATTAATGTATAGTTCACACTACAAATACATATCGTTTACGGATCATTATGTAAAGGGGAGTGGTTTTCATGTGAGATGAAGTATTAACTAAGCGGGAGTGATACATATCACCATAGTATTGTTGTCAAAGTTGTGATACAATTGGAATTTGATGCTGTGTAATAATGCTATGACACTGTATAGAACAATGATTGAAAGAGATATAATAGAACCTCCATATATTAATACTCTATATAGTAATAACCTCTACATATTGATACAAATCATAGTCCTGATTTGTGAAATCTTACTTGAATCAACATCTATATATTAATAACCTCCGTATATTAATAATTTGTTGCTTTCCCAAGAGTATTAATATATGGAGGTTCTACTGTACTGTTTTCTCATTTTTATAGCTACGGATCTTCAACGAACACGTTCAGAATCACTGGAGTACTTGGAAGTAACTAAGATTTTGAGTAATGTTGAAGAACCAAGGAAATCAAGCATTTGGATGAGAAGCTACAAAGTTTATTTATTTTGTAATCCAGATGTATTAATAATTTTGTCACTAAAATTGACAAAGGGGCAGATTGTTAGAGCACTGCTTGGTCGAACTCGCAAGAGTTGTTATCTCAAGCTTGTTGTCAAGTTTAGTTGCCAAAACTATAAGTCTTAATTTCTAGTCTAATTATATCTAAGTATATGATTAGGATAGAAAGTGTAATTGAGCTTTAGACTTCACGACGTTCATCGATTGAAGACAAAGAACTACTAACGGGGGATCTTGTGAAACTTCATCAACAAAAGGTATGTGGAGACTTGAACTCATCTATCACTCAAAAGTATATATACTCTATCTCCTATTTGAGACAAAAGTCGTATAGCTATATAGACTTCGATTATACACATTTGATATTTCAAGCTGAGTTTACCTCGCTTACATATTTCTCGAAATATGTGTTGGTCAGCTTTCGCTTTAACCAAGTTCATCATATATTCTTAACGAAAGTCAAAAGATGATCATGTGAAAATTTCCTTGTAACATCTTACATGATTTGTGTCAGAAAGTCATTTGATATAAACTCGGAATGTTTCGTATTGATCATTCGATCACTTGAAAATGTTTCAATGATTGAAATGGGAGTTTAGAACAAATTACCATGATTGGATATTGCACAATATGCGTACTTGTATGCTAATTGTTGCAAAATATTCCAAGTACGGGAACCATAGTATGCATACCCGTATGCGTACTGGTTGGTTTATGAATGTCAGAGAACTCAGTATGCACACCGGTATGTGTACTGGCGTCAGTTTCAAGTTCCGTCAATTCAACTGAGTATTTGAAGGTATGCGTACCCATTCACATACTGGCGAACCCAAACTTAGTCTGGCCACTTAGGTATGCCTACCCGTTCGCATACTTGAATATGTTATGTTCTAAAATAGGTTTATTCATGAACTAATACATTTATATAATAAGGAATGCAATATTTTGCAAACCGTGGCTGTAATGTTCATTAATCGATTCGAGTTAATAAAAATCGATTTTGCTTCAATTTTGTCTTGTATACTTTTATGCGAATATAAACAATTGAACAACTTTAGAACTAGTTTCATTTGAGTCACTTGAACTAGTTATGGTTAAGATGAATTAAGGTTGATATGAAACTGTTCATATGGCTAACTTTTGTTAACTATTGTTGAGCCAAGAAGGTGCACACATTTAGGTATGGTTACTCATATCTAAATTAAGCGACTTTTTATTTGTGTGTAACAAGCTAAGTTCGATCTAACGGTTGAAAGATATTAGCTTGAGTCTAATCAAGTTTTCATCTAACTGTGAATATTGAATACTTTGGTACCAAGGTAACATTGATTGCAAACCCTGATTTGAAGATTATATAAAGGAGAACTCTAGCAACTGGGAAAACTAATCCCCACACCTCCTATGTGATACTAGTTTCGATTAGAGTCGATTCCCCTTTAACCTTAGATTTTCTCCAAAACCCTGTAGGTTAACAACTTAAAGACTTCATTGGGATTGTAAAGCCAGACCCAACTATTTCTCTGTAGTTGCGTGTTCTTATCTTGCTATTTTTTATCGTGATCGAGTACTCTCTTCTCTAAGATTTGCTCGAGATTTATTCTTTGATAGGCAAGATAAAAAGTATTCATAAACATCTTCGTCTTATCATTTATGATTCCACAATATCTTGTTTCGCTACCATACGATTAAGATTATTGTCAGGTGATTGATATTACTAGGTTGTTCTTTAGGAATATAAGTCCGGTGTATCAATTGGTTCCTGTTTACCATGATTTATCAAAAGAACGAACAAAACTCTTAGGTATTTATGCGGGAGACAGATTTATCTATTCAATAAACTTTTCTGTGTGAGACAGATTGGTTATCAAGTCTTCGACTTTGGGTCGTAGCAACTCTTAGTTGTGGGTGAGATTAGTTAAGGGAATCAAGTGCGCAAATTCCTGGCGGGATTCAGAGGCGTAAGGAACGCGACTGTACCTTGATCAGTGTAAGATATGTTAGGGCTCAACTATATTCTAGTCCGAAGTTAACTTGTACTAGGCTGGTTGTGTAGCGGCTTAATACAATATGGTGTTCAAATCTGGACTAGGTCCCAAGGTTTTTCTGCATTTGCGTTTTTCCTCGTTAACAAAATTTCTGGTGTCTGTGTTATTTCTTTTCCGCATTATATTTGTTTATATAACTGAGATATCACAGGTTGTGCGTAGTTCAATCAATTAAATAATTCAACCTTTGGTTGTTGATATAAATTGATTGACCCTTCAACATTGGTCTTTGGTACCGTTCAAGTTGTTTCACATAATAATCAGGCTCACGGATTTGTATTTGTTTGATATGCTGATTATATTGTGAAACAGAGATACAACTCTTGGATATATTTCCGTTGAGTGAGTCTGACTGTCTAGTTGATTCTCTTAGAATTATATTGGAGTTTGTCCATAAAAATTGCTAAGCGAAATATTGGGTGTGGATGATAGACCCCCGCTTTTTCAGAAGGTCCAACCAATATTTCTGTATCCAAAAATTTGTTTGATATCCCAAGATGTGCAATATATCATCTTTGTTTCCTGTAAGATTGTGATAGGAGCCCGAATCAAATGTATCATTTTAAGTACCACTGTTTTTCTTATGCTAGAATTAAGACCTCTCACATTCCAGGTTAGAATTTCAGACTCATTATGAACTATACTATCCCCTAGTATCAGAAGATCTTCATTCTGGTAATTGGAAAATAAAACGTGTCGATGGATATACCAAGTTTTTTTTATTCGTTTCTTAACCTAACAAGGATGATAGGTTGAGAGTCAATATCCAGACATATTTCCAAACTTGTATCATCGGACAAGTTTTCAAGAAATGATTCAAAACCAGGTGGACATGTTGGTGTACTTGTAGAGGAGCACGAATCTCCAATAACATTAATATCCACCAAGAAAGAGTCTTCAAGTCCCAAGAGTGGAACAATCTCGTGTATTGATACATTATAAACACTTATGTTAATAATGGACTCGACGACAAAATCCCTATGTATCTGTTTTTTTATTTGCAAAATATGCTTAGGGGTGAGGACAGGCCCATGGGTGGATATATTAGAAATTAAGAATTTCTTTGAATGATTTGGCATGGATGGAAGCCTAAGACCGAGAGTCACACACAAATCAAACAAACGATTAACTTCATTCATATTCTAGGTTGGTATAGAGAGATAGTGGTGTTGCTGTGTGTTTTTTGAATGGTACTGGATGTTTATGACCGAGTTAATGGGTATTTGCAAGATTGGTTCAAGGTGATGTAGTGGCTTCTTGAAAACAAGTGGAGTTGATGTAAACATGATAGGTTGGTACAGACATGGTAGGATTTTTATGATTTGATTTGGAGAAAGTAAGATATGGCCTTTATGGGGTAGTATTGTAAACTAAGGGTGGGTTTAAATCAATATTGGATAAAACCGAATTGGGTTGCGTTACTGGGGTGTGGTGAATTATCTCACATTCCACATCCTGAACCAAGAGCTGAGAAGCGGGAGCAAATCTTCAATGATCCATGTCGACCTCCATATCATATGGAAGGTCCACCTACGTAACTGACATATTAGAAAACGCTGATGCACATATTATACTGAACAAATTATTGAATCGAAAGAGAGTTCTTTTAGAGCCCTGCTAATAGGATGGAAAGAATCGATTTGAGGAGGGAAGGATTATGGAGAGGGAATTAAAATTTGGGAGGAGGGATTGACCATTTGAAAATATATTGAAATGTCCATAGTATCCTTGATATCCAATGTTATAGGTCTCCTGATGTAAATATGAGTTCACGATTTATTTTCTTATGGACTAGTGGTTCTTCGTAAATACAACACCACCATTAAAATAATAACTGGATTGTATATATTTGAATTCGATCCAAGAATATGCTGGTCTCCTAATCTCGCAGTATAATGTATTGCTAAGTTTAAATCAACACCTCGTCCATCATGTTAGTTGAAGCAACGTTTTCAGAATCCAAATGTAAACAATGTCGTAGAGACACAACCCAATCAGATTAGTAGCATTTGAAGAAGCCCACAAGATTTTCATTTTGTGGGCAGAGAAAATCCTAGCTAGACACCCCCCGAAGCAAGAATAATTTCCACATATGAATGTAGGGAAGCCAGAAGAACAATTTTCAATGGAACGCAAACCAATTGAAGCTATGCCAGTGCGTTCCTCGCTTTAGATTGTGCCATCGAGCTTTTATGAAAAATTAGGGTTTCTATTGCACGGAGAAGATGAATAACGTTGGATTCGTGGGAAGGTAATAAGGGCGAGATTGGAATTTTTACAAATATTGATTTCCTTTTATTGGATTTTGTCTAAACATTGACTTAAATTTAACCAATTTCCCTCCCTCCTCAAATCCATTGTTTCCCTCCTAATAACAGGACTCTACTTTATATCTATATTATAAAAAGAATTGCTGCTTGTGTAGACTGACAAATCCGATCCTTGATTTCGGCATCCCACGGCACGGATCGATTCGTTATATGTTGTATATAGACGTCCGTCCGATCGTTGGGTTTCCTGATTTGAATTTGTCTCCATAAGATACCTAAAATTAAATTGCCATGTTTACGGAAGTAAGACTTCTATGTTCACTAACTTGAAGACGTAGCTATATTTAAGATTGCTATACGCAATTATGTTTCCTAACTTAAATACCATGTTGTTGTTGCCTTATATTTGGATTTCCATAATAAGTACCAACTACTGGTATATAAATAGAGTAGCGCATCTCTAAACTTATCACCGATTCGTGCTTTGCTGTTTTCGAGTGTGCAACAAATATGAGGTACGAATTAAAATAAAATAAAAAATCAACTAATAATTGTGTGCTTACAATTTCTCAATCTAGCATGTTAAGAATTCAATTGATATTACAGGTCTTCAATGACTTCAGAAAATAATTGATGCCAAAAGTAAAGGAAAAATTAAGTCAAGAAGACTCTCTGAATAGTACATAAGGAAATTAATTTCCTTTCTGATTTGCAACATGGCCAAGATTTGGACTTGACTTCTCTCTTTGGAGTAGACTTATTTTTTCTTTCTTTTCTTCAAGCATGCTATTGATATGGAGCACCAATATTTGCAGCAACGTCAGTATTTGAGATCCAATATCCATAATTGTTCGGCTGAAGAAAAACTAGCAACTCTATGGATCAGTTAATCTGTCCTAACTAACTTAACCCGATGATGATATCGTTAAGCTATAAATAAATTGTATAAGGCAGGAATTTATGGCGATTTGGGTCAAAACAAATTATCAGCCCCGGCCGCCCGGGCTAATTTGACCCGATCAACAAAATACTGGAATTTGCATAAGGGATTATGGCCGGGCTGATAATTTAACCCGGCCAACAAAATACCGGAATTTGCGTAAGGGGCTACGGTCAGGGCTGCAGGGCCCAACTAATTTGACCCGACCAACAAAATACCAAAATTCGCTTAGGGGACTACGGCCGGGGCCGGGGGCCCCGGCTAATTTGACCCGTCCAACAAAATATCGGTATTTGCGTAGGGGATAACGGCCGGGGCTATAGGCCCCGGCTAATTTGACCCGACTAACAAAATACTGGAATTTGCGTAGGGGATTAATTTATAAACCAAAAAAAAAAGAAAAAAAATCAAAAAGGTTGAGCCCCGGCCGTAGGCCGGGGTGATACCTAGTCTATATTATAAAAAGAAGTGGTGCTTGTGTAGACTGACAAATCCGACCATCGATTTCGTCATCACACGACGCGGATCGATTAGTTATATGTTGTATATAGACGTCCGTCGGATCGTTGGGTTTCCTATAAAACATTCATCCGTTATTTCTATATGAAGTCCGTCGGAACCCTCCTAAAAAAAATCCTTAATTTTCCAAATTTGGTTAGGCTTCCACGGAAAAAAAAAAAAAAACAGTGACACCAGTGTCCTGTTCGTACGCCATGACACACCAACTAATTGGATTCCTATTATAGAAAAAATATCAAATTTAACTAGATTTCCTAATCTGAGTTTCTGGAGTATTTATGCGTGCTATATAATAAGAAACCTTTTCCATGAAAACAAAAACATAGCTTAGCTTTGTAACAGACACTTTTCTCCTGTGCTTTCTTTCTCATTGTATTTTGTGATCGGGGCAATGACTCACCGTTTTCTTGATTTGTTAACAGGAACTGGGAGACAACCGGGAACGTCGGATGGGAGACAAACAATGAAGTCATCGGTTTCCTGTTAGAAATCCGTTTCTTAGTACGTGCCAACATCAATAGCTAACCAGATTCCTAAATTTAAACACATACCAAAGTTAACTGGATTTCTTAATCCGAGTAAAATCCAGTAACTGTGTGCACGTATATGTAAGAAATCTCAGTCGTGCTTACAATACAAACATGGCTTTAGGTTTCTACAACGAAGGAATCATGCTCATATAAAGTTGGAAGCCTGTGGAGAGATTAGGGGATGGAAGGAATACAAACTAAAGAAGTGGTGCACTAATGCAAAAGCTGATTCAGCAGTCTTAATTACGTTTGCCACATATAAATACACTATAAGTGCGTATTTGTAGTTTGCTTAAAATCAGCCATGATTGATTAAGTTTGTTTGTGCTGCGTAATTGATTAAGATTCATTATTAGGGTTCTCAAAAGAGAAGAATGGCAATGTGAGCAATTATGAAGAAGATTTCTCCTAAGATTTGATTAATGGAAGGAATAAGGATTTCGCGTTGTTTTAATAGCACCGGAGATGATAGAAGGGATCTTAATAACGAAGCCATCAACTTTTGTGATTTGGAAGAGCTACTAAAAGATTGGTGGAAAGTTAGAAAAAAAAGCGTATGACAAGTGGTGTAGTAAAGACGTAAAAAGGGGGAATTCATGAGGTATATTATGCATAGTAGTGTTGGTTAATGTTTGGGGTAGTGGAAGGGATTCAGCTTTATGGGATGATCCATTCTCGCTCAATCCAGAACGTTTTTTTGGTTAATATTGATGATTACCGCAGACAACATTTTCAATATTTACCATTTGGGTCTGGAATTAATACCTATGTGTCCTGGCCTCCCCATGGCTCACCAAATTCTTCACATTGCAGTTGGGTCTTTGCTCCAATCTCTTGATTGGACCCTTGAAAATGGCATCGCACATGAATCCATAGACATGAACAACAATATAGAGACATCACTGAGAATGCCCACTCCTTGGTCATGTTTAATATGTTCTTTTCGAGTTCATCTTCGTACAAATGATTGTGAAATTGGCACCAGAATAATCACTTGCATTTGAAGATGTAAACTCCGATTTTACAATACTGCATATTGTTGTCATGTAGGGAAAAATTGAAACTGTCAAGTTGGAGGTAGATAAAAATGTCGGATTACCATAAATATGTGATCATAAAGGTATTGCTCATTTGTTGTGTGCTATTAACGCTTTAGATGGACAAAACGAGGTGTTGGAGTATCTTTACTCTAAAACTGAAGACAAGGAACCAAGCCCATCAATGCTAAAGGTGTTGCCCTGCTGATAATTTCAATGCAAGCGAATTTTTACGGTATATTATTGGCGGAAGCAAAGAAGACTTAATTATTTTCAGTAACCAAGATGTGCGAAGAAAAAAAGAATGACCATCAATATAGGCTACTGTTATTTACTGCTCCAGAAGAGTTGAAGGGGCCACCGCAGGGCTCCGACAAATTTGACCCGGCCAACTAAATATTGTTCCTAACTTATAGTCTCACGACTTATTTTAATATGGTTCCTAAGATTGACCTTGGATTGCTAATCCACGGTCTAGGCCGTGGGCCCTGGTTAATTGACCCGACCAACAAAATATTTACGAGCTAAAACTCTAAATTTCCAATCCCCAGTCCTGGCAAATTTGACCCGATCAACAAAACGGCCATGGCTACTATATAAGCTTAACATGTCGGTGTTTTAGGTAACAAGGAGAAGAAGCAACGTATTAATTTAGTTGAACATAAAGAATTTAAAATTCAGAAGTTGACTTTTTGCAACACCATGATTACACTCATCAAATCCAATAATAGCATGATATGCCAGACGATTAATCCAAGAACTATAATTTCTAATAAATGGATCAATGGAATTATGAGATTGTGAATCCTATAGTTACTCATCAAAAGAAGAATTTAATATATTAGATGTCCTATTGTAATTTAATTTTTCTTAATGTTATTTATTAAAATAATTAAGGGGTCATGGCCGAGGCTGTAAGACCCGGCTAATTTGACACGACCAACAAAACATGCTTATGAGGCCAAGGCCGAGGCTTACTAATTTGACGCGACCAACAAAACACTAGCGCTTGTTTAAGAGGCCACATTCGGGGTTATAAGCCCCGCCTAAGTTGACCGACCAACAAAACACTAGGGCCTTAAAGGGGGCCCCGACTAATTTGACACGATCACAAAACACTAGGGTAGCAGGCCCCGACTAATTTATAGGCTCGATGTTTGACAGTTCTAATTAATCATTTTTGCTAATGACTAAAATTTTGTTGGAGAATACTGGCCAGCCGACCAAACAACAAAAAGAAAATCGAAAAGGGTTGAGCCCCGGCCGTAGGCCGGGGTGATACCTAGTCTCCTATAATAATGCACATATTACTATGTAAACAATTATATGGAAGGTTAATTAACATTATGGATAACCACTGCACACTAGAAAAAAATTGTCAATAATAGATGCACAATAAATAGAGTTGTGGATAATATCTTGACTCTAAAAAAACTTGGCGTTTTAAAGAACGCGCGATTGGGGATACTTGAACTAATTAGGGGATATAAATTACTTCCTCCAACCAATAGTGTCTGCTAAAGGGTGTTTTTTGGGGGGGGGAAATACTAAAATACCCTTCCCTCAAAACAAAAATAAAAAACAAAATCGTATCCCCCATTTCCATCTTCACTTCTTATTAATCTCTTTTAGGGTTAGGGTTTTGAAACCTAAATATTCCTCACTTCCTTTTAAATTCTAAATTTTCTTCACTCCCTTTCAGATTCTCTTCTCCTTCTCTGCCGGCTCCTCACTTTGAAAACGAATTTTTTTTTACATTCGAAAGTGATGAATACCATGCCAGAAGTGATGAAGACATTCCGGTATAGATGAAGACCATGCCGGTATAGATGAAGATCATGTCGATAGTGATGAAGACCATCTCGGAAATTAATTTTTTTTACATTGCCGGAAGTGATGAAGACCATCTCGGAAATTAATTTTTTTTACATCGCCGGAAGTGTTGAAGACCATGCCGGAATTGATGAAGACCATGCCGTCACTAAATTCCGTCATGCTCGATAGAAATCTACCAATGTCGGTAGTCAAGTGAAAAAAAAAATCAATTTTCTGGATACTTTACATCATGTGCCGGCAAAGAAATTTAAGCAACATACTATGCCGTTAGTAGTACCGGTATGCTAGAGAATTAACTGAATGTGCCGGCAGTGGACTTTTCAAAACCAAAAAAAAAATTCAAAACGGAATAGGTTTTGAACTTCAACAATTATGAATACCATTTATGAAAATTTCCAACAAATGCCGGCATTGATGGACGACCGAAAACAACACCGACTCACTGTGTTGGTTGAATATTCACTGGTACCTGAAAAACATCATGCCGACATTGATATAACTATGAATACCATGCCAGTTTAGGTTGTTCCGGCATGGTATTCATAGTTATATCAATGCCGGCAGGATGCTTTTCAGGTGCAACCATGGTGAATACAAAGTAACATCTGGAGAAGATTCAACATAAAAGACATATTTGTTGCTAGCGTGAAGACTCAGAGACATATGTCTGGTCACTATGGTCGCTCATCCCAACATTCATACTTCTAATCTCTCCAAAATGATAAAGATTTCTATAAATCATTTTCAAACTAATCAATTAACATAACTAATTACTATTAACCACTAAACATGATTGATGAGGGGCAGATTAGGAATTAGTTAAAATACATGGATATGGGGTGACCTTGGTTTATTATTTAAATTCCGTTTTTTTTTTTTTTTCCTATATCCCCCAATTAATATAGGTATCCCCCAATTGCGCATTCGTTTTTAAGGGCTACTCAAAAATAATTGGGGCAACTAATTTTGGTCCCAGCCAATGAAGGTGGCGATGGGGTGTCTTAAAAATAGAAATTCTCTAAATCCTTCACCTTTACACTAAATATAAACCTATATCGATCCTTTATTTTCATAATCATTCTCTATTCTACCGATTGAATTCTTTTTTCTTCATTTTCATTATGATTGAAACCAAAGAACGTCGATAAAAAAAATCGTCATTAGAACATCAAAAAGGGAAAAAAAAAACGAGTTAAACAAACAAAACAGAGTAGTGAGATTAATTGCTTGGAATCAAAAAATTGATCGAAATTCTTTCTAGTGTTTACAGTTGTAGAAACATAATTGGTAAGTATAAAGAATATTTTATCCACCGATTATGGTTTTTTTGCATCAACAAATTCAATTTTTAGGTACTAAAAATTAAGCATAATCGGTAGATAACATGAACCTGTGTCTACCGATTGTGAATGTGTAAAAATCCAAAATTTCATTTGTTTTGGAAAAATTATATTTGGGGCTACTATCACAATGGGTAGATATGTAATATCTTAACCAACAGTAATACTAAGGGAATTTTGATAAATTGCCCCACTTTTGAATTCCGCAAAACAAAATGCCCCCGTTTTTTTTTCCAACTTTTCAAAAGTGCCCTGTTTTTTTTCCGAAAAACGGGTAACGGATTGTTAGTGGTGTTACACCTTACAAATGACATTTTCACCCATCGCGCGTGCATCTTACACATGCAGCAGTAACAATGCTGGAAATTCTTCGCACGTGTAAATCACACGCACATCAGTAAAAAACGGCCAGAAAACACGTGGCATTATCCTGTGCGCACAAAATGAACGACCATGATTTAGATGACAAAAAAATGGCTATCTTTATCTTCTCCACCCTTTAAAAACCAGAGAAGAACACTAATTCATTCATATCAATCAAACCCTATTTTCTTTAGGTTACTCATCAAATTCAAACTTAGAAAACAGAAACAAGTAATGGGTGGTGGTCAGAAAGAATCTCTGAGTAGTAGCAACAACAAGAAGAAGGGAAAAAAAGACATGATTGATTGTGCAATGTGTAAACAAGGAAATCATGACACACAAGTCTGTCCTTGGCCGTATTCTAGGTGCAAGCATATTCCATGTGTTGGTGTGAGAGCAGTACTTAGATCTACAACAACTAAAAACTATGAAAAAATGTTCTTCAAGTGCATAATACCTACCTGCAATTACTTTGAATGGTTTGAAGATGCTTTAGACCACTGTAGAGCCAAGGGCATTATGCTACCATCAACAAAAAGCTGTTGTGCTTGTGGAGAAGAAGACCACAGCTACAATGATTGTCCACTGCATAATCAGGTTTCCTTTTCTGCAACTTGCAAATCCAAACTCTTACTTAAGATGTGCAAAAATCAACACAATAAGAACATAGCTTACCTTGCCTGTCAAGATTGTGAATATTTTAGATGGGCTTCAGATGCCCTCTTAATTTCTGCAAAAGACAGGGTTAGAGAATCTGCAACCCAAATAAGAAGTTGCTTTAAGAACTAATATTACAACATTTCATATCATGTCATAACAAAAGATGTTCAAACAAACCAAAGTTCATAACCAAAGATGTTCAAACAGACCAAAGTTTCTTACAACCATAACTTAAAAAGTTAACCATTCATAAAAGATACCAAAAAAAAAAAGGAAACTGCAGCTTTAGTTTTTCTTTGCCTTGCTAGGTTTCTTTGTCTTTCCTTTAGGATCTGTCATAGTCTCGCTCACTGTTTGTTTAACAGATTTAACATTTCTGAAATTTTGAGAAACTTTCTGCTTCTTAGTTCCAGCTGGTTTTGAAGTAGATGCACCTGGAATATCATATGATTTCCTCTTCTTGCTACAAGTTTATCAAAGCTGGTGAGAGTTGCGCCATCAACTTGAGTTCTTTGTCTAGGTTCTTTAGAGTTCTTCCCAACATCACCACCATAACATCCCCTACTGTTGTGTCCACCAATCCCACACCTGCGGCATTTCTAGACTCTGGGATGTGGTGGAGGTTCATCATATTCCCTCATTCTTTTAACTCTAGGACTTCCTGTTTTCCTTCCACTTTTAAGAGGGTTTAGCTCCATCTGTACCTGCAACCAAACAATAAATGGAAATGAAAAATGAAACCCTAAAGGAATCATATATGTTATATAAAGAATATTATTGTTAATATTAAATGTACAACTACCAAGATAGTGCAACTCTGCCATCTCAAATAGTTTAAAGTGCATACCTTGACCCAGTCTTTGACATCAACCAATGGTTTTAGATATGGTTCATATGTGGCTCTAAATGCTACCACAGAGAAGTAATGAGAGCAGTACCTGCTCAACAACAAAAGTAAATGGTTAACAAACAAAACCATGTATAAATACAAACAAACAACAAAAGTAAATGAGCAAAAGTAAACAAACAACAAAAGTAAACAAACAGCAAAAGTAAATGAGAAAAAAGATAAACAAACAAATGTATATAGTTAACTTACTTATGCCATTTTGGTTTGTATCCTTTAAATGCACATACAACATGTATGCATACAAACCCTCTCAGCTGCCATTGATGACAAGAACATGTTTTTCCTTCCAAATTAACAGTGAAAACAGAATTGTGAACAGATGTAACTTCATATAATTTTCCAAAAACACATCGATTAACATCTCATTGCCTTTGGAACCAAACCTTCATCTAGCCATTTTTTAGCCTCTTCCCTCCTTTCATGCCATTTAGCATTCACCAACTGACTATAAAGGATTCCTATTCTACAGATAGGTTTGTCCCTAATGTGTGGGATCATTGAATTAAAAGACTCACTAAAATTGTTATTCAAGTGTTCACATATACAAGTGTCATCAAAGAATGCTCTTGACCAAGACTCAGGACCAGCATCCAAAAGGTATTGATGTGCTACAGGATTTTCAGACTTCAAAGCATCCATGTGTTGCTCCATATAACACTAAAAAATGTTTACATGACAGTAAAAAATGCATATATATGACAGGAAAAAAAGGTTACATACAAAAATAGAAGTAGCCTGGAAATATACATTACCTGGTAATGATGCCTTTTGTATGCTTTGGCAGCATTCCACAATGAGTTGTTCAAAGTTTTCACTTTATAGTAATTTTTAAAGTTCTTATACAAGTGCCTACATTGTGTATTTCATACAAACAAATCAATAAACCTAAAGATAATCATAAGATTTAGTGAACATACAAGAAAACTAAGGAATCAACATACCTCCAGCAATATTTGTGAGGCCTGCCAGGAAATACAGCAGGACCAGCTTCAAGTAAGCCTTTATGCCTATCTGAGATGAAGGTAGGAGGCATAGGATGACCTTCTATTGCTGGCTTCAAATCAATGAAGAATTGAGTCCAGTTCTCAATGGTTTTAGACTTGCAAATACCAATTCCCAATGACACTAATCTGTTTTCTGCATTTAATCCTGTTGCAGCAAGTAATACACCTCCATGCTTACTAGTTAGATGGCAAGCATCAAACCCAATAATATTCCTTCAACCTTGTTGCCATCCTTTAATTGCTGCTCCAAAGCTAATAGTCATGGTTTCAAAAGCATTGTCAGACTTGTAGTAAGAAAAGTCTGCACCATTGTCCTTGTCCAAGTCACTTACCATCTTACAAAATGTTGGAACCATCTTAAAACTATCTTCATAGTTTCCATGCATGTATTCTAATACTAACATCCTAGCCTTCCATGCAGTATGGTAAGGAAAATTAGTTCTGTGAGAAACTTTAAAATCCTTTTTAATCTGCCTTGGTTTTGGAATCACTTTCTTGGCATTGTGCTTCAAATTCTCTATTAATACATCAACAACATACCTTGCATCTGCAGATCTATTTCTACCCTCTAAACTTCCTTCACAAGTATGTGTGAGGTTGACTTTCCTAATTTTAAAGGTAGACTCTTTCTTAACTCTAGATGCAAACACAAACCAATTGCAGTTACATTCTTTTCTATATGGACGCCAAACCCTAAGTCTCCTCTTATCACTTTTCTTTACTTTATATTCATGCTCTTCATGCACACATTGGGCTCTAAGATGCCTTTGAAATGCCTTTTTATCAGGAAATAATGTACCTACCACCATTTGTGAGGGGTCAATAGGTTCATCATGTTCTTGGTCTGGGAACAATTCTTCATCTTCTTCTTTTTGAATAACTTCATCCTCGGGGAAGAAGTTTACCCTCTCAGCTTTAAAATTCTTCAACCATTCAGGATCATCATCTTTCATCTCAGCAATACCTACAACAACAACAAAAATGAGTTAGTACAAGAAATGTAACATAACTGAGTTAATATAATAACTTCTAACTGTTACCTCCATGACCTTTTCCCTTATCTCCTCTCTTATCTCCTTGTTCAATAACTTCTTCATCAGGGAAGTTCAATGCCCTCTCAGCAATAAAATTCTTTAACCATTCAGGATCATCATCCTTGTTCTCAACATTACCTAAACAACATCAAAAAGCATGAGCTAGCATAATAAGGCAACCAACAACAATAAAGCAATAATGTTTAACAATTACCTTCATCATTTTTTTATTTAGCATCATCACTTGAATCACCACTATCTTCTCTTGCATCATCATTTGAGTCAGCACCATCTTCTCTTGCCTCATCATTTGAGTCAGCACCATCTTCTTCACTATCTTCATCACTATCATATATTGGTGTAGCATCAGGGTCCTCTACAGGATTGCACTCATCCTCACAAATGTTCTCAAGTTCAACAACATAGTCATCAGCTTGAGCAGCTCCCAATTCTCTATCTAGCAGCTTGATTTACCCAATAATCATGATTAAATACTTCAATGTCTTCATCATTTTGTCTATTTTCAATAACTTCATCTTGAGAAGATCCCATTTCTACATCTTCCTCACTATCAAGTACAACGGGTTTGGTACTTGAACCACCTGTCTCACCAAACAAATTCTTTGAAGTAGAATTTGTAACTCCTTTACCTTTCAGTCTAGGGCTTGTTCTCACTGGAACTTATGGTGACTTTGACACTCTAATCTTCTCAGGTGTGTTCATAATGGCCTACACAGTATCCCATTCTGGATTGAGTATCCTTACTTGTAATTCTAAACAACCATTAGCATTCATTTCAGCTTTCTCCCAAAATGTGAAGCAGTCCTGATCACTCATTAAGCTACAACCAACTCTATTGTCCATGCACATTAAATCAACAGTTTCAATATCTTCCAGTTGTAACCTACTGTGAATCTTTTGCTCAAGCATCTTCAAGCTCAGTTCATCTTTGTTCAGGTTTTTCAATAGAAATTGAATCTGGCTCTGTGTACAATAACAATTTACATCCTTGTATGGTGTATTTCCACTGAAACATTGAAAAATAAGCATACAAAGTACATTAGAGTCATACCAAATTCAAGAAATTATAAAAAAAAATACATTACAAACATAAACAATAGCATGCATCAAATATTGTTAATTTCAGATACTATAATCATTAGTGCAGGATAATATTAATTCACCGACATAAAAACAAACAGTATAAGCTCAAGATTATCGTGTGTACTGAATCAACAACAAGAAGAAGAAATTAAAATTGGATCCATAAAACCAAATACTTCCCTACTGTTAATAAATTCCCAAACCCAATTTCTAACAAACCCTAACTTTACAAAATCAGATGACTACAATACAATATTCATCATGCAATAACATAAACATCATCATTCAACTACAGAGTCATCACCAAAAAGAAGAAATTATCATCAAAAAGCATAAATCAAAATTAGGGTTTTCATAAAACTAACCTGTCTGCAACCTTCTTCCTCTTTTCGTTTTCATTCATCTTCAAATCAAGCAAACACCCAAGTTAAGTCTCTCAATCACTCTCGATTTCACTTAAAATCTCTCTCTCAATCGCCACTGCTAAACTGAAACCTAAAACCTAAAAGAGAAATGCGAAAATGAAAGTCTCTCTCTCCCGACAGGGCATAAAGACCAAGGGGTAGACTGGGAAATTCGGTGGAGTTTTGGCCACGTGTTGACTTGGTTGACCAATAGATATTTGACTTTTGACGGATTCTGTAACTGAGGGGCAGTTTTGAAAAGTTGAAAATAACGGGGGCAACTTTTCAAAGTGTAATTTGGAAGTGGGGCAGTTTATCAAAATTCCCTAATACTAATTATATTTGTGAATGTGTAAATCTCACATTCTTTACTTCTTTTTTAAAATATGATTTTCTAATACTAATATTATCAAAATTAACTAACTAATTAACCAACAGTAACACTATTTAATCAAGGGCAGAAAACCATTACTACCTAGTAACCCTATTTTGTTTTGTTAGTATTCATCACTACTTAGTAACCCTATTTTGTTTTGTTAGTATTCTTTTCGAGTAGCTCTCAAATACCCCAGGTAAAAAAATAATTTGAATAATAGACAAACTCTAAAAAAGAAAGAAATATAGATGATATTTGCAGATGAAAATAAAAATTTAAAGATCATTAATGATCTTGCGATTATCTACCGATTGTGATAGTAGCCTCAAATATATAATTAAAGAAATATTTAATCAATAACATATTCGAGAGAAATGGAAATTTGATTATTTTTTTCCCGATTCATGACTGATGAGAATCGCGATGATCGACCTAGTAACCTCAGATGTCATATAAACTTTTATCATCTATGAACTTATTAGTGGCCGTTATGAATAATATTGAATAATTTTGTGTGTTAATACTAAATACTAGTTCAAAATTTATACTGAGATTTACTATAGCTAACATGTAAATATATAAAGATTAAGTAATCCCTGATGATTTTTCTACTAATAATTTAACATACGAATCGATTTTCAAAAATAAAAAAAATGAATTACCATTTCATTCACGGTTTAGAAACCTCCTCAACAAGGCTTTATTTATTGAGAACCCGAATTGCTGGTAAATTCAGAGGTTCTGGGCCTTTTCTTAGTGATGGATTCTGGAAGCAAATCCTCAAACCCAACAGAATTCCTCACAACAGGTTTCAATAATTTCCATGGGTCTTCCATCATGGACTTGTTGTAAAACATTTCAGGTCTCTCCCTTGCAGATGTGCAAGAATGAGAACCCCTTCCTCTTCCAATACCTCGTCCTCTGCCAGGGCGTGGACTATTATTGAATGTGTAATTACTACCTCTCCTATGATATGGGTAATTTAGGCCCGGGTGAGGACGGAATCCACGGCCGGAGTTGGATGGATGGCAATACCCACCTGTACCACCGGGCCTATTCCAAGATTGAGGTTGAGGACCGAGATTCCCATGAAACGGAGGGCCAACAGGGCTTCTCCAATAACTGGGACTGTGATAAGGAGTAGGTTCAAACGCTCTATGAGGGGCAACAGGGCCTCTCCAATAATTGGGACTGTGATGAGGATTAGGTTCAAACTCTCTATGAGGTGCAACAGGGATTCTCCAAGAATTGGGACTGTGATGAGGAGTAGCTTCAAACACTCTATGAGGTTGATAACTTGGAGGAGGAATTGGGTAAAAGTTGTTTGGTCCCGGAGGATATGATTGTGTTGGCGGAGCAATGGGAGGAAAAAAAGAATTCGGTGGAACCTGGTACCTGTGGTTTTTAGGTCTTTTGTTTCCAGAGAAAGGAACCATTGGATTCGTATAATAATCAAATCTTCCGGCACTAGTTGGTCTGTGTTGAACTGAAGAAGTCTCTCCTAAAGAATTATTAGGGTTCATAATAGTTGGCATAGCTTTCAATCCTTCCATCAATCAAATCTATTAGACAAATAACAATCTATTATTAGACAAATAACAACAATAGTCAAATCTTATAAAAGGCTGAAGAGAAGTAAACAGATTACCAAAGCAGATCGATATAGCGATATACAGAACTAACCAAAAGCTAAACCCTAGAAACCGATGCTACAAGTGTAGCCTAAGGCAGCCTATCAATACAACTAAGGCTAAAAACAACTAGGCTAACAACGTCGAACTCGAACAGCTATATTTAGATTGGTTTGCTCTGAGACCCATGGCATATATATAGTGATATCATAACTTGGTAGTCAAGAAACAATTACTTGCGTAAAAGGAAACTACTGGACCTTAAATCTATATATGGTAACTTATTCCGACCTTAAATATATGTATAGTAATTTACTACCTTGAATTCATTGACTTATTGGCCAATTAACACTAAGCTTCCTAAATTTCTCCAAGACTAAATAAGTTTAGGGACCAGAAGGTTGGAGAAACATTGAAGTCGAGAAATTGGTATTCAATCCGACCAAACACCAACTGTGACACGCACACCTTAATTAGCATGTAGTTGACCATCTTTATACCGGCCAAAACGACCCCAACTACCACCATGTCCGACAGCACTAATATATAGAGCACAAGAAAAAAAATACATCAAGCATATCCATCAAATTGAGAAAAACCAGATTCATCCGTTTCTAACTGATTATCCAAATCTCAGGTTCAGTACTCGTCACGAGACGATCGACATGGTCCGTCAGCTAACACTCAACTCAAATCACCACCATGGTGGTTGTTTTCATACTGTTAACGTTTTCTGTTCCGTTCCAGTGGCGTTTGCCTTATTTGTATCAGCAACGATTTTAGTAGCTCTCTGTGCCAAACACACAATAAGAAGACGGCAGGTTGCTACGGAGACACTAGGATGTAGTCCCAATGATTCAAAACTTACAACTAATTCATCTTCGATGATTTCACCTCGAAGGTTTCTTGCAAGTGTAAGTAACAAAGCGTTTCCTTTCATCTACAAGAAAAAAAGTTGTGATCAATTCGAAATCGTTGGGGACGACGAGGGATCACTTGGCGATGGTGGTTTGTGGCAGAGAGAAATATTGATGGGTGAGAAATGTCAACCGCCTGATTTTTCCGGTGTCATTTACTACGATGTTTTTGGCCGACGGGTTTCTGAAATACCGAGGTCACCTCGTGCTAGTCCTTTTCCGTCGAGCTTTTCATTTCCAGTTGCAAAAGATGGAAGCTTTTAAGTGTCTGTAGGTTGCAAAACATGGAAGCTTTTAAGTCTCTGTATGTTTTCTTATTGTTTGGAGATGTTTCGCGTCTTTTGTAAATGGAACTTAAGTAATTGAGGATTGAGGTAGTAACAGAGCACCTTAGTTGGTTCTTAGCAGCATCGATCACCAGTCAGGCTTTCAGTACCTCAACCCGCCAGCCATTTTCCACACTCCAGCACATTGATGAATTGGCCTCGACGGAGACAATGATGAGATAATGGGAGAGCAGAGCAGAGGAAATGAAAATCAAATTGAATCTGAAATGAGTTGCACACAACTCGCATATAACACACAAATAACAGAAAACTATCAACTAGTAAAACAGATAAACTGACGCCTCTATAACACTCTGCCAATAGTTGGCACCAGTAAACTCAAATTGTTGTGTAATTGGAGAAATAATTCATCAAATTATCCAGAGTTTCGGGGTAGAATTTTCTAGCAAATAAATAACACGGACTCTTCATCCCATTCCACAGGCAAGGTTCATCCAACACTAAGTTTTCATCGCTAGTATAGTGCAAACTCTCATCAATAGACGTAAGTTTCTTCAGGAGCTCATAGGTAATATCCCGAGCTTGATAAGCTCTTGGATGCCACTTCCTTTCAGACCAATCGGTGAGAGTCACTGACCGATTCGCTATACCTGCAGGATCTATCATACTGAAGACTGTCGGCAGGTAATGCTCGTCAGAGTAGCAATTCTTATCCCCCTCCATACCTGGCCTGCAGTAAAGCCTGAACTTCGGGTAGTAAAGACAGTCTGATAGGACTATCATAACATGCTGCCGCTTCATTGTGAACCACTGAGAACCTTTCTTGAAGTCCTTATACTCAATTTCAGGTAACATAGGCTCGGAATACCTGCCAGCTGATCCATGAGGTCCATGGTCTTCATAAGAATCAATAAAGCTGACATTTGTATCCATCAGATAATTATAGACATAATCGAAATTATGAAGTGGAATACAACTGTCTGAGAGAAGTACAAAATGCTGATTATCAGGGTCTTGGAATGCCAATCCCAGAAGTCTCCTCTCTGCATCAACCATCGAATTTGTCCCCCAAACTACCTTCTCACTGTGAATGTCTCTGTTGACAAAATGACGGCTCAAATGTACCGGTTTTTCCTCAGATGCGTGTACGTAGACGGAGAATCTTCCTTCATGTCCGTCAAAGAACTTATCCCATAGCTTTTCTAAAGGTAATGAGCCCGGAGTCAAGAACATGAAAGCGATTTTAGGTGTTTCTGTATGAATAGGAGGTGTCTGCAAGATATCTCTAATGACCCCACGAGCTGCGATCTCAGCATCACCATATTCCCTGGTAGGAGTAAGTGGTAGCCACTCCGACACAGACTTGCAACCGACTCCAGAGAATACAGAACAAAATGAATATCCTCTTGGAGGAACGATATAAGCGCCAATTAACAAGAGGCATATAAAAGAAATCAACGCAATGATCCAAACTGGCCCCTTAATGGGTGGTCTGTGGCGCCGCACTGACATACTGTGTTGCAGATCCAAATTGCTGAGACGCTAGCTGCTACAACCGTGATGTCTTCATTATTTTATTTTTCAATAACAATCTCATCAGAGTACTAATGTAAGTAGAATTAGATACAGAAAGAATTCAGGTGATGATTGAATGTATTGATTAAGACTAAGTACTAGAGAGATCAGGAGGAGATTTGGGAGATACAGAGAAAATTAAGGTTATGATAGAATGAATCTTGGATGTATTGATTAAGACTAAGAGACTTCTAATCGATACATTCAATCATAACCTTAATTCTGTAGAGACTAAGGTTTTAATCGAATGAATCTATGATGTATTGATTAAGACTAAAAGAGTTTTAATCAATACATTCAATCATTTGAATGCTTGAAACAAAGAGTTGAATGAATCTTGAATTTCTAGAGAGCTTAGATACAGAGAGAATCAAGGTTATGATTGATAGGAATAATTACTAGAGAGAATCAGGCGGAGATTCGGGAGAGAAGAGAAGAAGATAAAAATAAAATGAATCTAACGAAAAAGAGTATGGTGGGGATGGTGGAGGAGAGAAAAGGAAGAGGTTTTTATGATTTCAAATTTTCTATTTTTTTCGAGTACTCTTGTCAGCATGTTCATCGGATTGCCAGCTATATATGTTCCTTATATGTTATAAACAAATAATTGTTATATGAACTAATTAATTCCAACTGGGGCGAGTAGCATTCATGTTCTCCACTATATGTCTGAAACAATGTCTCCCTATTATCAAGTAGTGCTGTACGACCATGTGTTTCCTGACACTAAATAATGAATATATTCACCCGAGTACCTGGTCGTTGGGAATGCTTCAATAAAACAAAAACAAAAACAAAATCAGATCCAGTTAAATGAATCCACAGAGAAGACGTCACAGGACACCGACACACTACGCGCATTAGATTAGCCCATACTAGTAATTATATTCTTGTAAAACTATAAGCATAATAAAGTATTAACATTCAACAATACAAAACTACCCCAAATATGTCCTCGACTAAGTTGTTGATTCTTGTATATCAGTATACGTTAAATGAATTGAATTATTGTATGTATTCTCAGGGAACTAGTAGTGGTGGGGGAAGTTCCTACAGGTAGTATTACCAAAACAACATCCTTAATTAGCAAAATCGAACACGAAAACAGATCATACAAAATCATTTCCACACAAACAATTAAGCAAACACCTGATATTCCATAAGTAGCTCAACATGTCCAATTTCCTCTACCCTGGCTTTCTTGAAGAAACTAAAAAAATCCAAACAATAAAAACTAAACACAATGATTCACATAACATACATTGCATTGCAGGCTGATTCAATCGAAAGAAGCAATTTGAGCAACAAAATCAAAATCAAATAAAAGATGTGTTCTAAATAAGAACTTATCAAATCGAAAATTTGCTTAATTGAGATGAAATTAGGTGAAAGTGAGGGGGTAATTACTTGATCTGATCAGTAATGGCAGCTTCAAAATCTTATGACGAGCAGGAGATTGTTGAGGAAGGTCTGGTACTAATACAGGTTATTAATCGATTGATGGCCTGGAATTGATCTGTAAGGAGAGTGAAGGATTGTTAGGGTTTTGAAATTGGGAAAGTTCAGGAGGAGGAGGAGATGAAGTAAGCGGTTTGTTTAGTGATGATGAATATGGTTCAGGAGATGGTTATCTTTGAGTATTTGCCATTTGGGTTCTGTGTAGGAGACGAAGACATGGATTATAAAAGGTATTTTTTTGCTTCATATCTGAAAACTCTCCTTCAAACAATCAGTGTAAAAGAGAAGGAGAAAGAGACGTAAAGTGAAGGAGAAGGAGAAAAAGACTACTAGGAGGGTGTTTGGATGTAGGAGTAGTTTTTTGACTTTTAAAAATCAGTTTGACTATGTTATTTTAAAATGATTTCCAAAAAAAAAAAAAATGCTTATTTTTTGGGAACGAGTTTGCTCTAGCAGCGATTCTAACCATTAGATCCTGTGAATGTGACGTCATTGTATGTTTTTTGTCTTCTGCTGACTTCACATTTCTTCCATCCAATGGCCGCAAACGCTGCTAGTTCAAAAAAATGCTATAGCATTCCTTATTTTTTTGGAAGCAAAAAAATATTTTTATTTCTGGCTTCTGCTTCTAATATATAAGCGAACTACAGAGAATAATAAAATTTTCTCCTCTTTGATACAGATAGGATTGAGAAGATATATGTGATCTAACGGGTTTCTCCAATATGGTAATGAACAAACTCAAAATTTTGATGAGCCACATGGATGGTCAAACGGGTTTCTCCACTATGGTAAAGCATGGCAAAATGAACAGATTTGATTTTCTAGGGCCCCACTATTATTTTTTTTAATATAAAATATTTTGTAGGATAAAGATGAAAAATAAAATATAATATTTAAGTGAGATAAAATAGGATTTAGTGAGATAAATAAAGTTAAAAAGTAGTAAAATAATCAGGGATTATACTTGACAAGAGTCGCGGGCGTTAATGCAAAAGTCGCTGGCGTTTATGGCATTATCGCACGTTGGTTCTTCTAACGCCAGCGTTCGTACCAAGATCGTCCGTCGTTACCACAGACGCGTGCTGGATGTCCCGACTCAATGTTCAAAGCAACAGATTTGATGATTTGAACATCCATTTTTCATGTTTGTTCATGCCATAATGGGAGCAAAATGAACTAACTCTGAGTTTGTTCATCGCATAGGAACTGCTCTAACCTCTTACAGGGGGTTAGCCAAATGACATTTCAATTGATTTTCAGAGAGTTTTCAAATCTTGTGTTAATCCATAGAGATTTTTGAAGAGTCTCCAAATGTCTCTTGTTATTAGTTATAGGCTTTTTGTAAATCATTAAAACTCTTTAAGACTCGATATTATTAGATTAAAGTTTAATAAGAGTTAGTCCCAGTGTCCAACACCCTTGTTACACGAATGAGAATTGAAAGTTATTGATTTTTTGTTTACATAGATTTGGAGAGACTTTTTTAGGAACATAGGCATGGTAGAAATCTCTACCTAAGAGGTGATATTTAGGTGATATTTTGAGAGACTAGGAAACATTGGAATATTTGTTTTTGAGAGTATGACCAAAAACAATAATTCGTAGCCAAATTATCAATTTGGGGTACGGGTTTTGACGGAAAGCAAATTCGGTCCATTATTCGTTCAACCATTTGTAATGAAGTATATGCAGTTTTAGTCAACATCCATCCGTGGAAGTAGAGGTGTAAAACGTGCCGGCCCAGCACAACACAGCCCACGAAATCACGTGCTTAGCGTGTTATGTGCCGTGCTGTGCTGTGCCGGAGATTATGACGTGCCGTGCTAAAAGGCGTCTTGGTTTTCAGGTTGTGCCAGGAAAATAAACGTGCTGTGCTGTGCCAGGCACATTTATTTTATATTTTCCAATATAAACGTTTTTCAAAAATTTAGGTATTATATGTGTTATTATGAAAATAAGTCAGCATAACGGCAGTGAAATGTCAATAGTTGGCTAGAATAAGAGTTTTTTTTGTGAAATTGACACAAAATATGATGTATTGTGCTATGGTTTGTAACATTTTATACATATTATGACGTGCTTTCTTAACGTGCCGTGATGTGCCGTGCCACGTGCTAATCCGTGTCGCGTGCTGTGCTGGGCTACTGTGCCAATTAGTCAAACCCAGCACGTCCCATTTAACTAACGTGTTGTGCCGTGCCGTGCTAAGTCACGTGATGTGCTGAGCTGTGCTCAAATTTTAACGTGTTGTGCTGGGCTGTGCTCGTGCTGGCACAGCCCAATTTGCACCTCTACATGGAAGGATGGTTCGATTGTTGACGTGTGAATTGGTGGTCTCGTGTTCAATTCCCAGTGTAAAGATTTGTCTCCAAACTACAATACATGCTGACTCTGACTGAGTTTACCTGGTCCTAATAAAGATTTGTCTACAATGCTGACTGGTCCTAATCAGCCTAATCTATTACACGGATGATTTCATTTTTCTTACAAAGATTTGTCTACAATTCATGCTGACTGAGTTTACAGCGAGTAGACCTGGTCCGGTCCAGTTTGGAACAATTCGCGAATTGCTAACTAGGATTCTTTAATCCTAAAGAATTTTACCAGGTATTCATGATATTTTAATTAATATTCTAACGTGCATAATAAAATAACCTTTAAATGTTTCGTATTTATGATTAGATATTTTTTATATATTTTTTGTCCTTACAAATTACATAGACTCTTTATGTAGAACAATTAATTGGGGGATATGAGAATTAATTGGGGGATATGAATTACTTCCCCAACCCATGGTATGTGTTAAGGGGTTATTTTTGGTTATGAAAATACTAAAATACCCTTCCCACAAAATTAAAATCAAAAACTTAAAATCAAAAAACAAAATCATATCCCCCATTTCCATCTCCACTTCTTATTAATCTTATTTAAGGGTAGAGCTTTGAAACCTAAATATTCCCCATACCCTTTAAAATTCTAAACTCTCCCCACTCTACATCAAATTCTCTTCTCTTTACTTTGGAAACAAATTTTTATTTTATTCGGAAGTGATGAAGATCATGCTGAAAGTGATGATGACCATGCAGGAATTGATTCTCGAGCATGCCGGTATCATGTTCCCAAGATATGGTCTTCATCAATTCCGCATGGTTTTGATCACTTCCTTTTGAATTTTTCCGGTTTTAATCGAGTTCACTTTTAGGCATGGTCGGGTTGATATGAAGACCATGCTAGGTATTGCTTTCGGCAAGATAGCATGTTGCTTTATTTTCTATCTTAGGCATGGTTTTTGGTTGAATACCATGCGGCACCGAGCTTTTTTCAATTGCAACAATGGTGAATTCAAAGGAAACAAATCAAATTTTCAATCTCTTAGCAGCAATTCTCTCATCACAATCATCTTCCATTTTCAAAAAAAAAAATTCCACTTTTTTTTTTCCTCTCCTTCTACTCCTCACTCACACAAATTAAAATCAAAACACACACTAAACTATCCCCCAAATACTTAAGCATATACTAATTATTATTAACTACTAAACATGATTAGTGAGGGCTAGATTAGGAATTAAAAAAAAATTACATAGGGGGTCACCCAGAATTGCTATTGGGACACCGTTTTTGTCCTGTAGCTATATCCCCCAATTAGTTTTGATATCCCCCAATTAAAGATTCTTTATGTACCTCAAATATATTCTTAGAAAATTTATTTCTTAGAAAATTACTAGAAATCTTTATATTTTTAAGAATCGTCGGGAGTCAGTCAAATAAAAAATCTATAAAAGTCTATTGACATCTATGAAAGTCTATAGAAATCTCAATAAAGTCATTGAATCACTAGAAATCTATGAAAGATTATAAAATCGATTGATGAAAATCTATAAAAGATCTATGAACGTCTATAAAATTGAACGCGCAATTGGGGGATATAGGTAGAAGACAAAATTAGCATCCCAATAGCAATTCTGGGTGACCCCTATGTAATTATTTTTTTAATTCCTAATCTAGCCCTGACTAATCCTAATTAGTGAATAATTATAATTAGTAAAAATGTTAAGTATTTGGGGGATAGATTAGTTTGATTTTTTATTTTAATTTGTGTGAGTGAGGAGTTGAAGTAGGGGAAAAAAAATTGAGTGGAATTTTTTTTTTTTGAAAATGGAAGATGATTGTGATGAGAGAATTGCAGCTAAGAGGTTGAAAATTTGATTTTTTGTCTTTGAATCCACCATTGTTGTAGCTGAAAAAGCTCGGTGCCGGCATGGTATTCAACAAAAAACCCATGCAGGCATTGTTGGAAATGTGCATAAATCATTGCCACTATCCGGGGGGGTTCGCTCTCTCGTTACGATTTTTTTCTGGTTTTGATCTTAAGAATGTTGATTTTTTTTCTGGTTTTGAACAGGTACCAACATGGTAATCTAGTTTTCGAGAATGCCGGAACTACTTCCGACATGGTTTTTGCTTACATTTCTATGCCGAAACATGATGAAAAGTATCCAGAAACTTGATTTTTTTTTCACTTGACTACCGGCATGGAAAGATTTATATCGAGCATCTTTGAACTCAAGATCCGGCATTGAATTTCATCACTTCCGGCATGGTCTTCATCATTTCCGACATGTTCTTCATCACTTCCGGCGCGGTCTTCATCATGTCCGACATGTTCTTTATCACTTCCGGCGTGGTCTTCATCCTAAATAACCATGCCGGAACTCACTTCCGGCGTGGTATTCATCATATAATTCTGTGCCGGCACATGATGAAAAGTATCCAGAAACTTGATTTTTTTTTTCACTTGACTACCGGCATGGATATATTTATATCGAACATGCATGTACTTAAAACCGGCGTGGTATTCATCCCAGATCGAATGCCGGTACTTAAAACCGGCGTGGTATTCATCCCGATAGAATAAACCGTGGTATTCATGTGATAAATCGATTGTTTCATCTATGTTTTGCGATTCTAACCTAAACCCATTGCTATAAATCGATTAAAACAATCATAAATGAGTTCAAAATCACTAACCTTCTCAAAGAATACATGACTGCGAGTGGTTGATCGTCCGAGTTCGCCGCGTCGTCCTCTTCTTCTTCTTCTTCTTCAGCAATCACTAACCTTCTCAAAGAACAATGAAGAAGATGAAGAAAAAAAAATCAAATGAAATTGGGGGATAAACTTATTTGGTTTTTAGATTTAATTGTTTTAGGGGAAAGGGCATAACAGTCTTTTCATAAAGGTTTTTAATTAGGAAAGGGTATTTTGATATTTTCATATTCATAAGTTACCCCTTATCAGCCACCCCTGATTGGGGGAAGTAATTCATATCCCCCAATTAGTTTGGATATCCCCAATTGCGCGTTCAAAAAATTCTATAAAATCTTGGTAGAAAGTTTATAATTTCTACCAAGATAGCCATATTATTCACATGTCATTGTATAAGTCAATTGAAGTCCAGATACAACGTCAACATCTTGACTTGTCAGTGCAATTTTTTCCTGATGTTGTTGTTTCGCGTTATTCGTTTTGCTCCATTTCATTGTGTCTCATATAACATATTGACTAACGTTAGTCATAAGTTCTTGTAACCTCACTCATAATCATTAATACAATCATATCACATTATCCTGTGGACGTCGGCGAAAGCTGAACTATGTTGTGTGTTACTTGTTTATATAGTTATCAACTTGCTCTTAGATTATTTACTTTGCTTGCTTATATATCTACTTAGCTATATTAGTAATCATAGTTATCATGAAACCTAATTTTAAACCTTAGCATCACCTGTTGCAGAGCATTCATATTCATATGTATGATTATCTTAGTTGATATCATTTCGTAGACTAGAGGTGTAAAACGTGCCGGCCCGGCACGGCCTGGCACACGAAGTCGCATGCTTGACGTGCCATGTGCCGTGCTGCGCCAACGATTTAAACGTGTTGTGCCGTGCTGTGCTTTACTAGTCAAAAGCTAGGCACAACACAGCCCACGGGCACAACACACGAATAAACGTGCCGTGCTGGCACACGTGCTATAAATAATCTGAAATCACTTAATTTATACATTAAGTCGGAAATTATCACAAGAATTTAATTAGACAACATATCATTTGAATTTATTTCAAATAAAATTAACAAGTTTATTCAATAAAAAGAAATAGCCCATCAAATATAAAATTGGATTATTATCATGTAAATTATGTTCTAGTTAAATATAGGTGACGATATTATAACAACGATATTGAAACATATTTTCCAAATATTAAGGTATTATGTGTTGTTATAAATAAGTCAGCATAAAATGTTAAAAACTAGCTAGAATAGTGACTCTTTTGTGAAATATACAAAAATGTGATGTATTATGCCTTGTTATATAGTGTATTTGTACATGTTATGACGTGCTTTCTTAACGTGTTGTGTTTGGTCAAGCAACGCGTTCTTATCATGCAGCGTTTATCTTGTGCTATTGTGCCCATTAGTCAAACCCAAAGACGTCCCATTTAACTAAACGTGTTGTCTTCGTCGCGCTAAGTCACATGTGGGCTGGTCCGTGCTCAAATTTTAGCGTCTTTGGTCAATATTGCTCGTGCTGGCACAACCAAAATTTTAGCAAGATTGCCCGGTTTCTCCTATTTTAATTAACATTGCTATGGAATGGTTTTCAAGATTCATGGATAAAGCAGCTAATCAAGGGATGTTTAGCGGTTTTTCGTTTCTTCCACTAGCATTGTTGTCAACCATCTACGTTTATGCAGACGACACAATCTTCTTCTCTTTGGATGATAGTAAAGAAGAGTTACATAATCTGTTTTTTTCTTTACATTGCTTCAAGTTCATCGCCAGTCTAAAGGTAAATACTTTGAAAACTAGAATCATTGGCGTGGGAGAATTTTGTGACTTAGCTATTCGGGCGGAAGAGTTAGGTTGTTCAGTGGATTTCCTACCTTTTATGTATTTAGGCATGTCGCTTGGTGCTAAATCTAATTTCATTCATATTTGGGACCCGATTATAGAGAAGTTTGATGCAAGGCTGTCAGTTTGGAGACATATTTCTTTGTCGAAGGGAGATAAGCTAGCTCTTTTGAAGTGTATTTTATTTTCAGAATCATTTTGTCCCCGTATCTGTTCTTTCCCTCCTAATAATATGACTCCTCGGAAGGAGGGAGTAAACCTAACTAGGCACTTGTTAGGTAAAATCACTTTATGGTGAAGGGGGTAGCCGCATGTTGGACCATAAGTTGTGACCGGCCCAACAAAGAGGAACCTGAATTGTTGAGCCATGAGGCAGTGACCAGGCCCAATAGTGGGCACAAATATTCTATTTCAATGAGAAGGGCGGAAAAGGCTCTTAAATGAACATTGGTTATACCAAAATATCTCATCATTTACAGCTGAAATCGACAGGGATGGGTATTACCTTTAATGGTACATCCCTTCGCATGAAAAAGCACTATTGTGTTAAGTGTTCAGAAAGTGTATTGGGTGAATTTGGAGAAAGAAAAACGCAGACAAAATCTTACCACTATTTGAAGATTACATAGATTTACATCTGTTTCCTATTAAATTGTTAAGAGCTAAAGCCTTTGGCATCCAGCAAACTCTGTTCGGCCTCTCTAAGTTTTCACCCAAGCTATCAATTACTTTCTTGTCAGGATTGTTGTAGTAGGTATTGTACTGAAACACTTGACCTTAAACTCTTTTAACACATCTTAGTTATTGGCCAATTAGCACAAAGCTTAACCTCCCAATTTTCTACAATGTACCACTACTAAAAAATAATTAAACGTTGGGACCAGAAGCTGGTGAAGCATGGAAGTCAAGAAATTAGTACGCAGTCCAAGTCCAAGGGCTTAACATATATACCATACATCAACTCTGTAGTGATAAGGACACGCACACCTCAACAGTTGACCTTCTTTACACCAGCCCAAATGACCCCAACCACCACCAACACCAAGTAGGACCGCACTAGTATTATGCATTTTTACCCACCAAAGAAAGACTAGTTAATCACTTCATATCCCTCAAATTGCGAAAACCAAATTCATCTATTTGACAAGTGAAATACCGAGGTCACCCGTCCCCAAGTATATGCGATCCAAACCTCAATTATGATGTTTATGGTCGACAACTTTCTGAAATACCACCAACACCAAGGTCACCTCGTGCTAGTCCATTTCCGTCTAGGTTTACATTTCCAGTGTGTGTTCTTTTTGTTTGTGGATGTTTCCTCTTTTACTCATCATATATATATAAGTGGAATTTATATCCGCCGTTTTAGATATGTATTTCTACAAGTATAGGAATTTAAACCGGTTGAGTGTCTAGTTTTTGAAAAAGAATTGAGGATTGAGGTTGTATTAGAGCAGCTTGGTTCTTAGCAGCATCACCAGTCATACGTGAGAAGTACGATTTCCTCGATCATTAGCATTTTGCAATAATCTCAAGATTCTAAACACGGCGGCCATTTTTCCCTCATGAATATGCTGTTCTTAGTATCACCACCCCGATATATATTACGATAGCATTATAAAAGCAGATGAAATGAAGATTACATCGAAACTGAAACGAGATACACACAAGATGCACATACACAGATCCCACACACATAACAGAAAACTAACTACTATTAAAACAGATAAACTTACAGCTCTTTCAACAATCTGCCAATAGTTCTTACGTACCAGTAAACTCAAATTGTTGTGTAATTGGAGAAATGATGCATCAAAGTATCCACAGCTTCAGGGTCGAATTTTCTAGCAAATAAATAACACGGCCTCTTCATCCCATTCCACATGCAAGCTTTATCCACCAATAACTTCCTTTCATCGCTAGTAAAATGTAAACTCTCATCAATTGAAGTAATGTTCTTCAGGATCTCATTGGTAACATCTTGAGCTTGATAAGCTTTCGGATGCCACTTCCTTTCAGACCAATCAACGTGTGTCACAGATCGATTCGCTATGCCTCCAGGATCCATCATATTGAAGAATGTCGGCAAGTAATGCTCGTCAGAGTAGCAATTCTTACCCCCCTCCATACCTGGCTTGCAGTAAAGGTTGAACTTCGGGTAGTAATGACCATCTGATATGACTATCATGGCGTGCTGCCGCTTCATTGTGAACCACTGAGAACCTTTCCTGAAATCTTTATAGTCAACTTCAGGTAACATATGTTCTGAATACCTACCAGCTGATCCATGAGGCCCGAGATCTTCATAGCAATCAATAAAGCTAACATTTGTATCCATCAAATAGTTAAAGACATAATCGAAATTATGAAGTGGAATGCAACTGTCGGAGAGAAGTACAAAATGCTGATTATCAGGGTCTTGGAAAGCCAATCCCAGAAGTCTCCTCTCTGCATCAACCATCGAATTTGTCCCCCATACTACCTTCTCACTGTGAATGTCTCTGTTGAAAAAATGACGGCTCAAATGTACCGGCTTTTCCTCAGATGCGTGTATGTAGACGGAGAATCTGCCTTCATGCCCGTCGAAGAACTTATCCCATAGCTTTTCGAAAGGTAATGTTCCCGGAGTCAAGAACATGAAAGCAATTTTAGGCGTCTTTGTTTGAATAGGAGGTGTCTGCAAGATATCTCTAATGACGGCACGAGCTGCAATCTCAGCATCACTATATACCCTAATAGGAGTAGGTGCTGGTAGCCACTCGGAGATAGACTTACAACCGACTTCAGAAAAGAAATAACAGAATGAATATCTTCTTGGAGGAACGATATAAGCACCAATTAGCAAGAAGCTAATAAAAGAAACCAATGCAATGATCCAAACTGGCCCCTTTACAGGTTGTCTGTGGCGCGGCGGCGGCATATTGTGCTGTAGATCAGAAATACCTGGACGCTGCCACAAGTACTGTGATGTCTTCATTTTTTTTTTTTGTCAAGTCCTATCGTAAGTAGAATTTATCTTTTCCTATTCCTGTGATTCTTTTCCAAGTCAAGTGAAATCACCAACTAACCGTAACAGTACAAAAATCAGCCAGAGACGACGTCCTGAAAACACCCGGCACCCTGGAAAGATGGAGCTCCAAGGAAAAGATCGATCTATGTTGTTGAGTGTTTGAAACAAAGAGTTGAAATGAATCTTGGAGTTGTAAAGAGTTCTGATACAGAGGTTACAATTGCATGGATTGATTAAGAGTAAGTACTTGGGAGAATCAGGAAATTTGGGATTCCAGAAAAAGAAAAAGAAAAAGAGTATGGTGGTGGTGGTGGTCCGGTGGAGGAGAGAGAACTTTTACGACTTCAAATTCTCTCTCCTTTAAGTACTGTTCCCAGCATATTCAACGGATTGCCAGTTATTCATGTTCCTCATATGTTTGCTTCGGTACCGAAATGCTTTGGACGAGTAGGGAATAGATGTGCCCGGGTGTAAACGACATGTTCTGTTTTAATTATCCATTTCATATGATTGATCTAATTTATATAATGTTGTTATGGTAGGCAATTCCGATAAGCATATAATCATTGGCATCTGCTCGGTAGTCTGAGTAATAATAATATTATTACTAGTATGGTATGTTGTTCAGTTGTTGTAACAACCGCAAAAGATGGAATATTATGACATTGGACTTGATATTATGGGGGGTTAAACGCCGGGGCTATTCTTCCTGGTGTTGTTTTACTAAAGGTGTTAAAAGAAAAAAAAATTAGTGTTTGGGTCGTAAATAAAGAATAGGGTCAAATCTGCATGCATGGAATCGATCAAGTTAAGTAATCAAGGACGCAAGGACGATCTGTAGAACTTGCCAATTAAACGCTAAAGCTTTTCAAGGTCTAAATTTATAATCGGTTACTGATTTTTTGGTTCTTGTTATATTACAATTTCAATGGACTACGTTTTGGACCTTTTGGTGTGTTTTTTTCTTTCTTTTTTCTAATTACCTATTTAGCCTTACTTAATCCCCAATTATTATTTTACCTATTTAATTATGCTTCAAAAAAAATCAAAAAAAATTGGGGCGAGTTGTACTCATGTCCTCCACTACGGAATGTGACGAATGTCACTGTTATCCATAATAGGTTTTCGTTTTATAATTTCAAACGATTATGGACAAGTAGTGCTTTATTACTTCCTGTGTTCCTAACACTAGTCAACGAATGAATATATTCACCGAGTAGTATTTTGGATGCTTCGGAAAAAGAAAAAAAACAGAAAAAATGGTTTTAATCTTGGGCTGATGGACACAAATACATAACGTTAAAGAGCTTTGTGAATCGGGCGAAAACCATTCGACTCACCTTCCCTAAAATTTATCCAAATCAACTCCTTCTGCAACCCTAATTCTTCTCTAATTCATTAATCATCTTCAATGTTTTTCTTCTTTTCTGCTAGCTAAACCTCTTATCCACCGGCCCGTTAAAGATGTAGACTTTATAAGCGTTGGGGACAGTTCTGATTTGATTTGGTGTTAACCCTAAATTTCGGTGATGTAAATGGTGATTCATGGCTGTGGTCGTTTCTCTTTTCAACTATCCGTCGATTCATACAATTCTAAAGCTGAAACGGTGATTTGTCTGATTTGATGGTACCTTTATCGATTCTGTTTATTCTTTTTGATGTTGTCTACGCCTGCGGGAAGAACTCAATTCATCATGACCCCTCAACCTTTCCTCTCTGTTATACGACGATTTTTCAATTCAGAGGGTCATCTCGGCAAGTTCCAAGGTGTACAGTTCATCCTCACAGTTGATGTTGTCTGCTAAGATCAATTTTAAATTCCTTTTGGAAATCAATATTTTGAGGTGGCAATCGGAAATTTGAACAGGTAACCCTAAGCCTATTTTCTTGTTGTAACCTTGCCCTATCTTTCTTCACATACCCTTTTCTGCAAAGCTTTACTCAATTTCTGAAAATCGAAATTTATTTATAAATTAAAACCTTAAGAGTTATCTCTGCCCCTTCCACCTATAAATATAGCTCAAACCTTTTTTTGTATCTCACCCTTTTCATGTTATCCTTAGCTCCTTGCCTGTCTTCCCTTTCATGTAATGTTCAGTTTTTCTGTTAGCTGATTTTCAATGTCTTTTAGTAGATTTAGAGATGTTTCAAGCTCTGGTTTTCTTTTATCTAATGCTAGGAATGCTTTTCTTCCTGAGTCTGATTGGCAGCATCAGCTGGTGGGTTGTTTTTTTTAACTAAAATGAATAAAAACTCATTTTTCTTAAGGAATGCTCTAAAATATAGATGGAAGCTTGTTGGTAAACTATCAGTTAGCAATCTTGGTAGGGGTTTTTACTTAATAAAATTTGAATCTAGCTTTGAGTATTTTGTTGTCCTTAGGACAAGAATTAGGGTGATTTATGTAGACACTTTCTTGTTCAACCATGTAGCTTCACTTCTCTCCCTGACAACTTTGAAATCACCTCTGAAATTTTTGAGATTACGCTTCAAAATCTTTTCCCTGAACAATCTAGAATTCCCAATGTCATAAAATTCACTCAAAACTTTGGAGTTCTAGTGGCTTATGATGACCCTATCCACCATAACAATGGTTACAGCACCATGAAAATTAGGCTCAGAATAGATGTTACCCAGCCACTTCTTTTTGAGACTACTGTACCTAATGATCGTAGAAGCGTCAACAGAATTGACTTTGTCTATCAAGAGTTGCCAAGATTGTTTTGCAGACATTGTCACAAACTAGGACATGAACAACAAAACTGCATTGATGCCTATCTGCTCAGCCACCAAGACTTGCTGCTACAAAACCCACCTCAAGCTCCTACACATAACAATCTTCCTGTTCTAGGACCTCTCATGGAACCGAAGTATGATGATGACTACCATCAAGAGATGCTTTACAATGTCGATATTGATGAACCAGATTCTGTTTGGAGTGATTGGGTTTCAAACCCTATTGGATCCAAGGAAATCTCTGATCAAGACAGGTCTGAGATTACTTTCTTCATAGAGGAAGTTTACCGGCAAGAGGGTTTTCATTCTGGCACCAGCTCAGACTCTTCAAGGTCCATTGCAGAAATATGGCTAGTAGAAGAAAATGGCAACTTCGAGGCTATGAGTTCTGAACTATTTGTTCACTCTCCCCCTCATCTTACTGAGATAAAACAACCATTCAGTCCTTCAACTTTCCTTGACTCAGACGTAGAAGAATCTAAACTCATTTCAGACAGTAACTTCCCAAGCCCTGCCATAAAGCGACTAAACCCCGAGCAGCAATCTTATTTGAACAACATAGACATTGGTTCATATTCTTCTCCAGACTTTTCAAGAATTGTAACTAATGAAGAACTGGATCAATGGATAAATGTCTTTCAACCGGCGAAAAAATTCAAGCCTGACAATTTGTACCTTCATGCCCTTGCTCCATCTGTCAGTTCCATCATTTGAAATCTCAACACTGCTTCTATTGAAGATACTTCGTCACATCCAAACATCACCGCACCACCTTCAGAATATCAAGATGAACAACACCAACATCTTCCTTAATCGGAATTACCCAATGCATCAAAGTCACATTCAAGGGCCGGTGGATACCCCCTATGTATTTTGGTTCACTGTCTTTTTCCCAAACCTATGTTTAATATACTTGCTTGTATCTCAGTCTTTTTTTTTTTTTTTTTTTGTTTCATCCTGTTAATATCCATATTTCTATGTACTGTGTTTGTTAGTTACTAGGTTATCATCTAGATTGAGCTGGTGTTAGACAGCTTTTGTTTACTCACTCTACTTGTTAATAGTGCTTGATTATATAAATAATGCTCTGTTCTCTTTGCTTGGATAAATAATGTGTTGATAGTATAATTATCTGCATGGTAATTTTCTCATGTTAACCACTTTGTGAATGCTGCCCCTTTAGCGCTATAAACTGCATTCTTGTTAAATTTTAATACATAGCCCTGCCTTAGCCGAACTTTTGATACCACACTGTTTTGGTATGGCACTTTTCAAGTTTAAACTTTTCTGATATTGCCCTTTGTTACCTTTCTTGGTTTTGGCGTTACTCTGTTTTGCATTAGCGGCCATTGTAGGTTAACTGTTAATTTTAATCTACTTGTATATACACTATGTCTTAGTCATCTACTTCCAGTTTTAATTTTTAGTGTCCCTGTGTTATAGTGTAAGTTAACCTTTAGTTAACCCATCGATCTATATAGTTAGCACTTGTTGGTTATTTCAAACTAGTTTACTCGCATAATCTGCATCTCAGTATTCACCTTAGCTGTAAGTCCTTTTTATTTATTTATTTTTATAACTACAAATTTATTTGCATCATTACATAGTGTTACAGTTAGGATAACTGCAACAATCTTCTTACATTCTATTTCCTGTATTCTCATAACTGTACTAGTGACTTTTTATTCTTTTTGTCTTGTATCTTATCATCTCTGTAAGTACTTACATATTGTCTATTCTATAGTATTGAAGCATAAGTCTATATTGTACTCTTACCATGTATTCACATCTATTATGTTCAACCCCATAATTCTTCTCTGTATAGTGTTTGTTCTGAAGCATTTTCTGTGTAATAAGTAATTGCTCTGTATAGTGGTTGTTTTGAAGCATTCTTTATGTAATAAGTAATTGCCCAAAATTCTGGTTTTCCTGATATAGCAACTTTAAAATTCCTTTTCCTCCTTCTACTTCTCTTGGCTATGTTTTACTCTCTGTTAAAAGGTTCATATTCTTAGTCTAACCATTTCTTTTCTTTTTCCACAAAAGCCTTCCTTACTCATAAAGCCCTTTTAAACCTAAATATTCCATATTTTCAAAAGCCCTTTGAAACTTATCTTCAAAATCTCTTAAACTTCCCTAACCTCAGACTTCAAAGCCCACCAAAAATAGTTCATAAAAATCTAGTTTGTCTTTTTCACTATGACTATCCTTGCTTGGAATTGTCAAGGCATAAACCTACCACCCTCAATTCAATATTTAAAAGGACTAGTTAATCTTCACAAGCCTAGCATCCTATTTCTTTCTGAAACACTTGCTAATGATCAACACATAAGAATATTAGCACAATCCCTTCAATTCAATAATTTCTTCAACATCCCAAAAATTGGAAGACGAGGGGAACTTTGCTTAATGTGGGAAGATAACCTAAATATCCAAATATTACTTCAATCTCAAAATTACATCCACACAAAATTTACCCCACCACTGCCGGAATAACCATGGTTCTTCACGGGTATCTATGGCCCTCCACATACGGATATAAGGAAAAATCTTTGGCAAGAATTTCCAACAATCTTCAACAATATCGACCCGTATACACCCTAGTTATTAATAGGAGACTTCAACGACGTCTTAAATCAATCGAAAAAAAAAGTAGGAAGGCAAGTGACATATGCTCAATCTCAACCTATACTCACCCTGATGGATCAGATGGGTTTTATAGATCTAGGATTTCGAGGAGACCCACACACTTGGAAAAACAACCAAATAAGGCAAGAAAATATCCTAGAAAGATTAGATAGGGATTTAGCAAATCAACTCTGGAGGACAGCAAACCCACATGCAGCAGTTACTCACCTTCCAAGAATAGCCTCTGATCACATACCCTGGTACTTCTACAGAAGAAAGCAATAGACTGGCAAGGTACAAAAACTTACAAATTCGAACACCTATGGCTCTCTCATCCCCAACTCAAACAGATAGTCGAATCGTCTAGGGAACAATAACAAGATAATGAACCTACACTCAACCTACATCTAAAGCTAATCACAACAGGACAAACTCTCCTAGAATGGAACAAGGAAACCTTCGGACACCTACCAACTAAAATCAAGAAATCAACAGCCAAGATAAAGAATGCCCAACACTAATGTGCTTCCCAAACTGGATCAAATCTAGAACTTTGGCTCATTCAAGATAAAAAGTTGAGAATAGAATATGAAGAATTGTTACAATGTCATGCGACATATTGGAAACAAAGATCTAGAATTTAGTGGTTTCAATCGGGAGATCTTAACACAACTCTTTTCCATACGAAAGATACCATTCACAGAGCTTGTAACAATATACAACAATTACAAGACTCACAAAACAACTGGATTAGCAAAAAGGAAGACGTCATTCAACTCATCATAGAACACTATTCTCAGCAATATACGGCTCCACTAACAGTAATAAATGAAGATCTATTCACAAACATCAAACCAAGGTTGACTCCTAGACAATCATACCAACTTACGAAAGAAGTCACTACAGCAGAAATCAAACAAGCACTATTCTCCATAAATTCCGAAAGTGCCCCAGGTCCGGATGGCTATACAAGTAAGTTTTTTAAAGTTTTCTGGGATACAACTCATCCTCAATTGGTAGCGATGGTTAAATCTTTCTTCAATAACCTTAATATACACCCTCTCATGAATCACACAAACATAACACTAATACCTAAAGTTTACCACCTTCAAAGCCTTCACAATTCAGACCAATATGACTCTGCAACGTCACATATAAAATCATCTCAAAAATATTAGTCAACCGGATTAGACCTATTCTCCCCTTTTAAATAAGCACTTTCCGAAGTGCTTTTGTTCCGCAAATATCAATTCACGATAATATAACCATTGCTGGAGAACCTCAAAACCCACCAAAGATCCAAAAATAGCTCTCAAACAAGATATCCAAAAAGCCTATGATAGCCTAGACTGGGGATTCATCAAAACTTCATTTACAAAACTTGGATTCCCATCATCCTTTATAGGCTACATTATTCTTTGCGTCACAACAGTTACTTACTCCATCAAAATTAATGGTACACCTCATGGATACATCACCCCAAGCAGAGGCATCAGACAAGGGGACCCACTATCGTCCTATTTTTTAATCATCTGTGCTGAAATCTTATCCACAAACCTAGGAAACCTTCAAAACCAAAAATTAGTTCCGGGAATTAATATTTCACAAAAAACACCTCCCATAATACACCTAATGTATGCAGATGATCTACTGATCACTTTTAAAGAATCAACTTAGAGTAACCATCACCTTAAAACACTTCTACAGGCATATAGCTCCTCTGCATGGCAAGTAATTAACACTTCCAAATCAGTAATCATCCACCATCCTAATCTAGACCCAATCAAAATAAGTGATCTTCAACAATTCTTTAATATGCCTACCACATCAAAACCGCCAACCTATCTAGGCATACAATTTAAACAAGAAAGAGCATCAAATCGCACCTTCACCCCTCTTCTACAAAGATTGGCTATAAAAGAAAAAGGTTGGATGACAAAATGCCTAACCCCGTCCGGAAGACTCCTACTCATCAAATCATCCCTAACCCCTACCACAAATCATATAATCCAAACACAAAAACTTCCCAAAAATATACACAAACAAAATAGATCGTATAACCAAGAAATTTTTCTGGGGACATGAACCAACAACCAAAAAACTACACCCTATAGGATAGGATAAAGCAACAAAGCAATTAGCCGAAGGGGGATTAGGAATAAGAAAAAGCAGTGATCATAATACAACCCTCCTATTAAAAAGAATCTGGAATTTGCATGAACAACCTAATTCCATATGCGGAACTCTTTTCAGTGCAAAATACCTCAATTAACAAACAATTCTACAAGGTAACATTACCAGTCCTTCCTCTTCTATCCCTCAATGGAGGCAACTAGCATCAATTATCCCTACCATGCAAAAATTAATCTTCTATCATATTGTAAATGGATTATCAACTCCGATAGAGGCTAATTGGATTCCATACTCTACCAATCTAGATCCAACACAATGCTACCCAATCCAAATGGTAGCAGATATCATCGACCCAATCTCCCACTCCTGGAATCATGAAAAATTGAACACCTTTCCCAACCCAACACTTTAGAAAATCATCAACATCCACCTACCCCAAAACAATACTCCAGATAAAATTATCTGACCTCACTCAAAATCGGGAAACTACACCACATATTTAGGATACAAATGTCTAACCCATGGTCATCCAACCCACACACCTCTACCACCTACCAAATTCTTATGGACCTTACCATGTCCACCAAAAATTCGGCTTTTCTTGTGGAAAGCCATCAATGAAGGATTACCGACCTTCTCTCTCTTACACCGACTCCGTTTGTCCAACTCAGACATATGACCTAGATGCAATATTGATACAGAAGTAGCAGACCACCTTTTAATTCATTGTCCAACAGCGGTCTCTTCTTGGAACATCTTATTCAACCAACTTCAAAATGCACCAAACTACAACCCCAACCCAAACTTCACTTTAACTCCACAAACAACCATATCCCAAATCCTACAGCATCCAACATCGACATCGATCTATAATATCCTCAGTATGTTTCCTATTCTAAACCCTATGGCTATCCAAAAATGATCTAATTTACCAACAAAAACAAATAATTTCAGACGAAATCGTGGCCTGGGCACAAAAACTACAACAAGAATTTTCTTGGGCAATGCACGCTTCACCACCAATCTTACCAGGAGATACACCAACACTCAAGAACATGATAACAAATAAAAGAACATCAACAAAATTGGTAGGTTGGTCCATTTCGAATATCAACTGGATTAATATTAACACAGATGGAGCAGCCAGAGGACATCCAGGATTTGCAAGAGCTGGATTCATTTGTAGAGACTCTGATGCACAAATTTTAATAACTATGGCTCAACCTCTAGGAATTACGACAGAACTAACTGCAGAACATGGGCCTTACTATTGGCTTCAAGAATAACATCGGAGAGACAATGGCCTAGAATCCTATTTGAAACAGACTCGGAGAACCTCCTGAGGTTCATCACATCAACTACCTCTCCACCTTATCACATAGCAGGAATGATCGAAGAAATAAAAATGATACTTAGGAAAATCCCGCAAGTCGCTATACAACACAACTACAAAGAAGAAAATCAAGCAGCGGATGGATTAACAAACCATGAAGCGGATGGAAGCCAAGCATCAAAATTTTCAACCAAAATTTGGGACCAGGCAATCCCATCCTTTATCCGTCACATTTTATTTCAAGACTATGTGGGTACCACATACCCACGACAAGTTGTAATCTAAATTTATTATAATAAATTTTATGCTTCAAAAAAAATAATCTTGGGTTTATGAGATATAATGGTACCGTAGAAGGTGGCATCAATTGATGTACAATATATAGCTGGTGAATGAGTTAATTTTAGCTATTAAACTGCACCAATTTAAAAAAATATGCCAATCTTAGGTTTATGTTTTAATTGAAGGAAGTGTATACTAAATGAATTGCTCGACTAAATATGGTTATCTGAATTTCGGTTTCCAAGACTTTTAAGTCTTAACACCACATATACTATACCATTTCCCTATAGCAGTGGGGGTTGACTTAATATGATCCTTGAACAATATGCATATAAAGTTTAATATTATCTCTCCCACAATCAACATGTCTAAATAACAGTCTATGAACACGATCTTGTAGCAGAGTTCTGGGACGATCTCACAAATCAATATTCAAGATCAATCTAGTCGTACCACATAAAGAGAATCCGAATTTTTCCAAGTACAAAACTTGTAATCTATCTTTAAAAACATCAATTCACCAAGAACAAATATCGTTATTGAGCATAGTTAATAAGGACTTAAACTAACTAGACTGAATACGTATTACATATGTTATTCCATTAATAACGCTAAAATGATGTAATGCGGAAATTGAAAAACACGAGACACCAGAAGTTTTGTTAACGATCTTGGAAAACTACACCTGCAGAAAAAATATGGACCTCGTTCATCTATGAACAACAAACTTTATCAAGCCTCTACAGACACTAGCATACAATCAGACATGGACTGGAATGTAGTTAACTCCAAACTCCAAGCAATTCAGCTGCAGTATTGATCCTTAAATGAGGACATTCGATACCAATCTTCCCCAAAAAATAAACCTATTTGATTTCACTTTAGATCGTTTAGATCAAGGCTTGGAGATATTTTTGAAATAGACAAAGCTAGAAAATCTCGCATATCTAGTTTACTTACACTCACTTAGCTGAGAAGCCTGGATTACTAACCACCTTTCAAGAATAATCTAAATCAATTAATAAAGAATATTTTTAGAAATTTATCTTGAGGAACCACAAAATCTGAGATGAAGGGAAATTTGTGGTTTCTATATATCTCTTTCTTAATTGCAGATTGACGAAACCTCGATAATTAATAAGAACAAGATCAGGATACACGAACTACCAAGGTAGAGGTTGTCAGATATGGCTTCATGAATCCCTAAGTGAAATCTTTAAGTCGTAAATCTGACTATGTTTCTCATGGGAAACTAAAGTTAATAAACGACGACTCTAGCAAGCACCTATGACGCAGAAATATCAGGGATCGAAATCCTATTGTTTGAGTCTCTCTATTTATAAACTTTCAAGACTATAATATCTTTGAAGTCAATATTGAGATTCAAGCAAACACATTCTTAGTTTAGATGAATTTCTTGTTAGGAATTCATGTAAGGATGTGAGAAATGTTTATTGAAATTACGTAGAAGTATTTGCATGTGGTCCAGGGTTCTGCGACCATGTACAATGATATTTTTTTCAAATATGTTGTATGAACTTATAAGCATAATGGTGTTCGTTAACTCTCGATACTTCAACCATGATTCACAAGCACAAAGTGATTTAGTAATCAAAGTTTTCTTAAAAGTGTTTATGAGAGTTGTATCAATGCCAAATTTGTGAAACTAATGAGCATCTTCTTAATTCGTAATAGGTAGGTACCATGAATAAAAAACATGTACTGAGTCAAGCTAGTCAATAACTTGTATATGAAGTTTATGTATAACTTGTGTAGTAAGTCTGTCATATAATCAAACCCTGTAGGCTTTACCTCTTTGCTTTTATATGATATTTTGTATAAATAGAATGAGACATAACAATTTTGTGTTGTGCCAAAACATTACACATTCAACTTGGTATCATCGTTCGATCCAACCCTAGCTCCCGCCTTCTTTCAAACAACAAAAAAAGAAACCTAAATTCTGCCATGGCTACTAGTCCTTCTTCTTCTTCTACCTCTCTTGTCACCTCTTCTTCATCTTCTCCATCTCAGTTTTACCCACCCACTATTTCTTCTCATTTTATATCTGTTAAGCTCTATTCCAACAACTATTTGCTTTGGCTTACTCAGATAACTCCTCTTCTTCGTGGTTAATATGGCTATATTGACGGCACTATACCTTGTCCTTCACCTACTCTTCCTCTTCCAAATAATGCTACAAATGGTGATATCTCTCCCCCTAATCCTGCTTATATTCATTGAATTGAACATGATTCTTATCTTCTAGGTTGGTGTAGATGCATTTTACTACAAACTACATCCAAATGATAGAAATCTTCTTATCATGCGAGTGAAAGTAAGAGCTTAACAATAGACACAAGGATATACGTGGTTCGGTATGATTACCTACGTCCATGGGGGTGAAATGATGAATCTTATTGCTTCAAGGTGTTACAATGGTGTCACTCTTCGAGTTGAACACTCGTCCTTACCAAAATGAATTAATTCTCCACTCGATTTCTCTTTTGTGCGGTTACAAGTCTCTCTCTCTCTCCCAAAATTACAACCTACCTCTCTTGGGCACAAGTTCTTCTATTTATAGGGGAGGCTACATACAACTAAACTATGGTGTTGGTCACGATTTATCTATCTTGAAGTCCTGCGTCGGGCCAGCTCGCATCGTCTCTTCTTCCACAGATATGGCAGATGTAATTTGGTTATTCGGCAGCCTCTTATCCGAGCCGATCATTTTAGGTGCTCTCTTGGTGCGATATCTCCCCTCCAATCCAGTTGCCCTTTTAGTTGGCCGATGTGGCATGTATCTTCTTATCATTTTGACTAACGCCCCTTGTTTGACCCAATATGTCTCGTCTATCAGCTTTGTCAGAGGTCTGGGGTCAAGTCTTGACCGACAGTTGTAGAGTGATCATGTCCGTCCACGTGATTCCTTAATCTTCGCGCCAGCCAGCCTCTGTACCATGCTTCTCGCTTCGTCCTCATTGGGTACATCATAGCCTAAGATGTTGCCACCTAGCCCTGTGGATAATCTACACCTACAGTTGGCTTATTCAATCTCTTACCCTTGGTGTGATGGGTCGTGTGGCTGGTTTAACAACCTCGTGTGTTGTTTGGTTGGCTTTGGAGGGTTTTCTTGCCTCTAAAGATAATGCTCATCTTCGATAACTAAAAAGAAATATTCATAAACTCCAGAATGGTTCACATAAGTTAGCGGTATATATTCTGCAGGTTAAACAATTATGTGATTCTCTTGCTGCTGTTGGTGAAAAATTATCTGATGTTGCCCAAGCTGAAGGTGTTCTCAATGGATTAGATAACTCTTATTTTCAAATAATAGCTGCTTTAACCATTGTTATCTCTAGTCTTTCTTTGGATCAATTTTATGCCCATCTTCATTCCTTTAATATGCGCATTGAAGAACATTCATCTCTTTCAAACCAGCAGCCTGTTGCTAATATTTCCTCAGCTAATCTTCGGTCTCCTCCAGCGCACCGCGAAGAATTTTCTTCCAACAACTCATCTGGTCAGAATCGTCAGCAATTTTCCTAGGAATCTTCTTCTCAAAAGCTTGGCGGGTCTCGTCGCTTTGGTCCTTGCCAAATTTGTAGGCGCAAAAACCATAATGCAACACATTATTTTAATCGTTTCAACCGCAACTTCAATGCTCCTACAAGTACTCATCCTTCTAGTTCCACAACTTACATAGCCATGCCAAATCATATGCCGCCTCTTTTGCCTTCGCCTCCGATACCTCAAGGATGGGTTATTGATAGTGGGGCTACAAATCATTTCACTGTAAATCTTGGCCATCTTAACCTAAGTCATTAATATGATGGTACTGATCAAATTCGTGTTTGTAATGGTAATTCTCTTCCTATAGCTCATGTTGGTACATCTTCGTTTGTTCATAATTTTCGCCGATATGTCCTGAATAATCTTTATCTTGTTCCATCGATTACTAGAACTTATTGTCTGTTTCCCAATTTTCTAAATATAATAGTATATTTTTTAAATTTCACCCAACTTATTTTGTTGTCAAGGATCAGCGTACGGGCAAAGTTTTTCTCCACAGAAAGAATAAAGATGGTCTCTATCAATTTGAACCGCTACGAGAAATTGCACCGTTGGCTCTTCATTCTATTTCTCTTCCGCTTTGGCATCAGCGTTTAGGCCACCCTTTGTTACGTATTGTCAGTCGTGTCATGTCTCTTCACTCTGTACCGGTTGATTGCAATTCAGTTTCATTTTCTCATTCGTTTCATGTTAGCAAAAGTCATAAATTGCCTTTTCGGCGCAATACAACTATTATCAGTGAACCTTCGGGTCTTGTTGTTTCTGATTTATGGGGTGCGACTCCAGTTTTATCTAATAAAGGTTATCGTTATTATTTGCTACTCATGGATGCTAGGGTACACACAGGGGCAAAGCCAGCCCATTGCAAGGGTGTGCACTTGCACCCCCTGCCCAGCTGGTTCCAAAGCCCATTTTAGGCCTTATAAGATTTTTATTTTATTTTTTTTACAAACAAGCCTGTTTTTGCACCCTCTAAAATTTTTGGTTGCACCTAGAGGTGTAAATTGGGACGGGCCAGCACGTTTATGGCACAACACAACACGTTAAAATTCGAGCACAACACGGTACAACACGTGACTGGCCCAGCACGGGCACAACACGTTTTTTTAATGTGATGTGTTGTGCCATACAAATAGGCACAACGGCACAAAACAACACGCGACACGTGTTAGCACACGACACAATACAACGCAGCACACGAAGAAAGCACGCCACGTCATGCGTAAAATACTACACCATACATCACATTTGATGCATATTTCACAAAAAAAATCATTGTTGTAGCCAATTTCTGACATTTTGTTTTCGTTATGCTAATTTATTTTTGTAATTATACATGTACTAACTAAAATATAAAATATTTATTTTGGAGAACATAAAATAAGTGTGCTAGCACAACACGTTCATTTTTCTGGCACAACACAACACGTCACGCCATTTAGCACAACACAACACAGCACGTCTGAATCTCTGGCACAACATAGCCTAGCACGCAGCATGCTAAGCACGTGACTTCATGGGAGGGGTTGTGCCGGGCCGGCACATTTTACACATGTAGTTGAACCTATAACAAATTTTTGCACCCACTTCTCATGATTCTTTGCTCCGCCCCTGGGTACACATAACTTTTTTTTTTTTTTTTTTTTTTTTTTTTTTTTTTTTTTGGTAAAGGGTATACATGCTCATGGATGCACGAAGAAAGGATAAGTGTTGGGACCAAAAAAACCGAGAGAACTCAGAGAAGCATGGAAGTCAAAATATTAGTACTCGGTCCAAGTCAAAGGCGTAACACACCCAACACCAACTGTGTAACATTAGGACATGCACACCTTAACAGGTTACCATCTTTACACCGGCCCAGACGACCCCAACTACCACTAAGTTGGACAGCACTAGCAGTATCATGTATGCATTTGTACCTACCAAAGGAAGACTAGTCTCTTTCTATCATCCCACCTAATAGTCCTACGTGGGCAAAGACGAGTCTACCTTGAGGGCAAGTAAAATGAGAGATGTAAGAGTAGAGCAAAAAATGCACTAAAACATGAACGCAAATAATAGAAAACTAACAACTACTAAAAAAAAATAGATAAAAAAAACATCTCTTTAACACTCTGCCAATATTTAACACCACTCAAATTTACCACCAGTAAACTCAAATTTTTGTGTAATTGGAGAAATTATTCATCAAATTATCAAGAGTTTCTGGGTAGAATTTTCTAGCAAATAAATAACACGGCCTCTTCATCCCATTCCACATGCAAGGTTCATCTATTACCAACTTTTCATCGCTAGTAAAATGCAAACTCTCATCAATAGACGTAATTTTCTTCAGGAGCTCGTAGGTAATATCTTGAGCTTGATACGCTTTCGGATGCCACTTCCTTTCAGACCAATCGGCTAGTGTCACTGACCGATTCGCTATGCCTGCAGGATCCATCATATACAAGAACGTTGGCAAGTAATGCTCGTCAGAGTAGCAATTCTTCCCCTCAAAACCTGGCATACAGTAAAGCGCGAACTTCGAGTAGTAAAGACTGTCTGATAGGACTATCAGGGCGTGCTGCCGCTTCATTGTGAACCATTGAGAACCTTTCTTGAAGTCCTTATACTCAATTTCAGGTAACATGTGCTCTGAATACCTTCCAGCTGATCCATGAGGTCCGTGATCTTCATAGCAATCAATATAGCTGACATTTGTATCCATCAAATAGTTATAGACATAATCGAAATTATGAAGTGGAATACAACTGTCTGAGAGAAGTACAAAATGCTGATTATCAGGGTCTTGGAAAGCCAATCCCAGAAGTCTCCTCTCTGCATCAACCATAGAATTTGTCCCCCATACCACCTTCTCACTGTGAACGTCCCTGTTGACAAAGTAACGACTCAAATGTTCAGGTTTTCCGCTAGATGCGTGTACATAGACGGAAAATCTGCCTTCATAACCATCAAAGAATTTATCCCATAGCTTTTCAAAAGGTAATGTGCCCGGAGTTAAGAACATGAAAGCGATTTTCGGTGTCTTTGTTTGAATAGGAGGTGTCTGCAAGATATCTCTAATGACACCACGAGCTGCGACCTCAGCATCACTATATTCCCTGGTAGGAGTAAGTGGTAGCCACTCGGAGATAGACTTGCAACCGACTCCAGAGAAAAAATAACAAAATGAATATCCTCCTGGAGGAACGAGATAAGCACCTATTAGCAAGAGGCTAATCAAAGAAATCAAAGCAATGATCCAAACTGGCCCCTTCATAGGTGGTCTGGGTCGCGGCGCTGGCATATTGTGCTGTAGATCAGAACTTCCTAGACGCTGCCACACCTGTGATGTCTTCACTTCTTATTTTTTCAATAACAATCTCATCAGAATACTATCGATCGTAAGTAGAATTATCTATGATTTTGTGATACAGAGAAAGGCTGTATGGTGGTGGTGGTGGTTGTGGTGAAGAAGGAGAGGAAAGGAAAGGAAAAGGTTTGCGATATTTAATTCTCTTTTCTTCCCAGCATATTCAACGCCTAGCCACTATATATTCCTCATATGTTTTCTTTGGTCCCGAAATAAAGAAATGCTTTCGACCGGAACGCAATAGATGTGCCCGGCTGTAAGCGACATGTCTTGTTCAATAATCCAATTTTTTGTAACAACCACAAAAAAATGGAATATGACCTTGGACTTGATATTATCGGGATTAAACGTGGTGGCTAATCTTCATGTCTGTGACTATGGCTGTTGTTTTACTCAATTCATGCGTTTTCATTGAAGAAAAAAAAGATTCTAATCTGCATGGGGTCCTACAAGTTATGTAATTAAGAACATGAACCACTAACATACATAAATTAAGGGCAAGTACGATTAGTAGCACTTCCCAATTGACCATAAACTCTAAAGCTTTTGGAGGTCTAAATTTATGATTTTATCGGTTATACATATTACATCATCTCATTTTTGCTTCCAAAAAGAACAAACATCTTTTTTGTTTGAAGGAATGTAACAAGTGTACAGTTAATGCAATTTTTGTGGACGTTTTGATGATTTTGGTTCTTGTTATATTACAATTTCAATAGAGGATACATTTTAGTGTGTTTTTTTTATTATTTATTTTTGTTTGATGAACACTAACTTGATTCCAATTGGGGCGAGTAGTACTCACGTACTCGGCCGCTATGGATTATGATTTCACTGTTATAATAATTTCAAACAAAAGTAGTGCTTTACTACCTCCTTGTGTTGCTAACAATAGTCAACTGATGAATATGTTCGAATACTTTCAAAAAACAAAGGGAAAAAAAAAGTTCCAACTAAATGCATCCGTCAAGAGACCCTCCAAACGCAGTTTCCTACGTAGCATTCCTTTAATCCCAGGTTTAGGAATGGTGAATTCGTTTTGATTAGTGTTTGTTGTTGGTTCTCTTGTCTATGTTTCAATGATGAAATCTCATATACCCAACACACCCAACACCCAATTTCTATACCAAAAGGAAATAGAAAAAATGGAATGCAGAACCAACTAAGGCTAGAACTTGGCAACTTGCTAGAAACTTGACTCTCATCTTCAAGGTTAACATATCGAGTATCCCCTTCAGAGTTTGGGGATGGCACAAAACCCCCTAAATTCCGATTGTAAATTTTGAAATTTGATAATTAGGAAGTGGTGGATTAAGGACCTTTTATTCATTAGTTGCAATAAGAAAACACCACGTAGATTTGGATGGCTACATAAACATGATAACCCTGAAGCGATTTTAAAACAGCTGATAGAAGAAAACACACACGCACAAATATTTCATCTGCAGCTCAAATTGGCAGGGATGGGTATTACCTTCAAGGGAACAGCCCTTCGCAGTGAAAATCTGACTTTTTCACTCATATCCATGGTTTCTGGAGCCATACCTTCCTCAAGAACCCAATCGAAAGACTGAATAAGTGAGCCAAGCATCATGTGAAGTATTTGTTGAGACTATTAGTCCCACATTGTATGGGTTTATAAGATCCTGCGGTTTATAATCCTATGGGCCTCTCCACTCATTGCCAATTTGTTGTGAGTTGGATATGTTATCACAGTCAGGCCCTGTATGAGACGTGAGACCCAGTAAGACCCAAGAAGGCAGGGAAACCATACAGCGGTCCGTATAAGGTATGGAGCTACTCCACTCGTAGCCAATTAGTTTTGAGTTGGATGCCCGTATTCTAACAGCTAGAGGGAGCCCTGGGCAGATACGTCGTCCTGCTCCAAAGAGTTCAAAAATCGCTCTGGCTTGAAGGATAATGGATCATCCCAACTACTTTGGTCCCTACCGAGTCCCCATATGTTGACCCACACCAGAGTTCCCTTTGGTATCATGTATCCCGTCACCTCTACATCTTGTATCACGCTACGAGGTATTAGTAATGCGCCTGGGGGATGAAATCTTAGAATCTCCTTGACTATGGCACGAAGATATGGCAAATTCTCTATATCACTCTTTTCCATTTGTCTGCCATGGCCTACAACTTGGGCAATCTCCGCTTTGGCATTTTTCATGATCCCCGGATTAGGGACAAGTTCCGACATTGCCCACTCAACTGTTTATTGCTTCATTTGTAGCTATAAACAATTCCTGCATTATTGGATTGCGAATTAAGTACTTTTCCGTAGTTATAGGCCATGGCAGCTAGAATGCATGAAAAACAGCTAGAATAAATAACTTACCACCATTACTGTTTACATGACGGAACCATAAATAACTTACCACCATTTCTCAGCTAGAATGCATGAAACTATACAAATAGCCAATTAGAGAATGTAATCACACCATATGTCTACATGACGGAAACCATAATTCTGTCAAAGCTATAACCGAAACCAAATGGTCCTGTCAAATTTTCCTTCTACTTGTAGATTTGCAGGTGGCCTAGTCTCTATAAAAATACGAACATATGATATATATATATATATATATATGCATTGAAATGGCGAGCATTTATTTATGCGCATATTTTTGTGAAGGTACATGTATGCAGCACTTTCTTGGCATATCGCGCGGTATCTATCACAGAAACTACCTTGTTAGTATTTAAATATTATTATCACTTTATCTTTTATATTAATTTTTGCAAGACAAATTGATCAAGGAGGTGACTTTGATATCTATAAATACCAAATTATGGACTTCAACATCTTTACAACACTCACAACTTCAACTATTAGCTAGCCATTCAATCTTTCCTTTCTCTTACCAAGTTCCTGTAGAAACAAACATGGGTGGCAACGTTAGCGTTAATGTCAGTGTGCATGTTCCTCTGTTTATGAGCACCGGAGCCGGAGGCTCAGCAGATAATAGCCCTAGTAGCCCAGTCTCAACTGACAGGCTTTTTCGAGCTATATTCGTGGAAGGCCATACTTTGCTTCCCCAAATCGTTCCAAACGCAATAACAAGTGCTAACCTAGACTCGGATGGTAGCAAACCTTTGCTGAAGGTATTTAAATCCTTTTCTCCTATTATATTCTCTTTTCTTCTTGTCTCAGATTCTATTCAATTGGGTGTTGCAAACCTCATTTTCAATCACAGAAACAAACATAAATATATAGTTGATGAAAACAGTTTTTTTTCTGGTTTTTATCAACAGTGTGTTCTGATCAATTTTCCTGATTGTTCTTGATCTCATTTAGGAATGAAGCTAAAGTTGGACGAGATAGATATGGAAAAATTGACTTGCAGGTGCACTATGTCTCATTCTGATGCGGACGATAGCGTTGGTTTAGTTGTTACGCATTGCAAATTTGAACCTACTGCACGTGGAGGATCGGAGCTAAAAATGAGTAGCGATTCCGTGCCAAAAGGTGATGTTGACCTAGTTGAAGATGTATTGGATTCTCGAATTGAAAAGGTTCGAGAGACCATCAAAATTGTTGGGCGCTACCTTGCTAAGAATCCTGAAGTGTGTGCATAAACAGAACCGAAAGATCTAACTCAATGTTAAGATAGAGATAGATCCTTTATTTCTGCTCTCCAACATTCCAGTCCCAACTATTATTAGTGTATGGCTTCTTTGTATTCCAGTGGAGGATAATTAACTTAGTAGCTTAGTTCAAAAGGCATATTTGTGATCGTCTTAAATCTTAAATGAAGAACCTAAAGTTATGTAAATGGATATTTTCGGCTGCCATTTTGAAATTGGACAAATTATTTGTAAGTTAAAGTCGATTATTGTCAGCATTCTTGCATACAAAGGAGATCTTCCTTTAATAAGAAGAGAGACATGGATTCTAACAAGTAATACAAATTATTGTAAGAACCAAATCTCATTACAGAAAACAATTACATCATGAGATATATTTTCTTGAATGATAACAACTTTCTCCAATAGATTAAGGGAAATAGATCATCTCTTTTCTCTGACAAAATCAGGTGCAGTAGATTTAAGAAATTCCGACAAAATCTTCTAATACCGGATCCTCCAATGGAAAACTACAAGTCAAGAAAATCATAATTTGTTGCGAGGAGAAATCGTTATTATGCTTAAACATTATGGTTGCTGCTGATGATGATTCTAGACAATCGGCCGCCATGGTTTTTCAGTGTTGTGGGTTAAGAGATCTGTCGTTTAGGGTTAGGTTTTCTTTCTTTCTACGCGGCTGCCCGTTCAGTGTAGGCCTAAATTAGATGGTTGGTTATTTTTTAGGACATGATCTAACGGATGAATTGTATCTTATGACTTGAGTGACCGTATTTTTTCTGACCGTGGTATTTTTCATCCTACCGCTGTGATTGGGTGTTTCATATACATAGGGTTCCAACAATGGATATTTTTGTTGCACTGACTATACCAAGATGTTCGCTGAAATTTCCATGGATAACTTGCAACAGATAAATACAATGCACAGAAAAATGATCTTTTTAGAGGTAATTTTTTAAAGAAGCTGCTCACACATAATTGTGTCACAACTTTATGCAAGTAAGTGTCACAACTTTATGCAAGTAATTAAGTGAGCTTTGCCATTCAAAAGGTAATTAAAATTTACATTTGATGCTAAATTTGGATATTGTTGCAGGTTCGCAATGTTGCTAAATTTGGATTTTGTTTACAACCGAGGAAGAATATTGTATATATAATTTGAGTAGAAATTGCTGGCCTCACATTGAAAGTTAGGCCAAAAGCTTGAATTCTAGAGCTCCTGGCTCCCGACCAATAAAAATCAAGGGTTTCAAATTACTTTTAGTTCTTTTTTAGCACTCATGCCTCGGTGGGTGGTGAGTACCCTCTGTCTCATATAACACCCTAATCGTTCTTCCATTTTTCCATTTCGTATCCTGAAACCCTAATAACCTTTTCTTCGTGTTTTTCTAGCGAACAATGAATATTTTGCGCACATAAACGCTAGATCATCTTCTGGGCAAGTTTTGATCTGCTAAGAATTCACGTATTTTTTAGTTTAGGTATACGATTGAGATTAGGACATGTAGTTGTCGATTAAAGCTCATCTTAAAACCCTACTTTATATTTTCACCGCCTCTTCTACCTGCATGTTTTGATCTATATTCTTCCTCGGGTGATCATATCTCTTTATTCTGTTTTTTTTTTAAGAAATATCTCTTTATTCTTCCTTTTGCAGGTGATAATATCTTAATTCCAAAATTGGGATCTGCGGTTACATCTCTTAGGATTGATGTTTTTTGTATTTTTTTTTTGCAGTGGGTGATCATAAAAGGACCGATGTAATTGATTGCATGTCCTCAATTTGTGTTAGTTTTTTTGATCATATAACAGCCTGTGCAGCTGAGGGTTAATCTTTGTGAAATGGGGGAGTTAGTAACAGCCAATTCTGACTCATGCTATTAAGTTCTTTCATTTTCTGATCGCAGAATGATTCCTAAATTTTTGTATTTTCTATAATATAGTTAAAATATTTTGTACCCTCTTTTTGTGTTTCGACTGGACTTCATGGTTTCTGCTAAGCTTCATGGTGGTTGCGTCATGCAAGGTAATGGATTTAGCCATCCACAATGTTTTACAGAATTAGTTGTACTCCACCCTTTTCTGACACTTGCCTTAGGTTTGTATTTCTTAATAGGTAGATATGGTATGGATGCTTTTGCAGTGAAGTAGGCATGCAAATTTGCTAAAGAACATGTTTTGTAGAAAGTACCATTGTGAGTATATTTATTATATTGAGTTTTCCAATATTTTCAGTCTCAACTATGATGTATGTTCCCCTCGCTTTATTAATCTTAGTACAGCTTATAGTGGCTCTCTGCAATGCCCTCTAATAGTGGTGGCTTTAGTGATGCCGCAGTTCGGTAAGGGCTCCATGAAGTAATTGTAGGCTATATAGTTTTCTATATAATGCCTTTTCTTAACATTTAGATCAGAGAAGTAGCTTGGATGATCTATTAACTAAAATGCCAATTTGTAGTTTTGTTCAGGGAATGTTGAATAAATGTCATGGCATCGAGATGCGAAAACGTTAAGAAGTTTCCTTGAACAAAAGATATTAATTCTAAGATGGTTTTTATTTGGTTTTTGTTTCTTTTGTTGGTGTTGCAGAAACCCATATGGCTAACATGCTTTTGTATGGGACGCACATGAGATGGGAAAGCTAAGGAGACCACAAGATGTTGATTTTTGTAGTTATATTGCCATTCTAATATAACAATTCATTGTTAATTCATATGCTGGAATATGTCCTTTTATCAAGAGTAAACAAACATCTTGGTTCATGGTTTATCAAGTTCTGATAACCAAGACTTCAGATGTACATGAAAACTGCGGGGTGCCGTTATATGTGGCATGATACCTGACTCTCCCTTCACTTTCTCCTGATTCAACTATTCTGTCAACAGTGACTAGCATTGGAAAACTTATCGCATGTGTTACCAAGGGAACTCAAGCATGGTCTGGCTCAGAAACTCAAGTTAGAATGTCAGAATGATAATTTAATTTTTCATACAACTTCATTTTATACATTTAGGGCCGTAAACCTTATTCTTCATTGGTTACAATCATTTAAGAGGTATATAATGGGTTTCGGGTTTCATATTCTTCATGTGATCTTATTGCACTAACGGCATGTAAGTATTTTGAAGAATGACTATAGATATCTTTGGAAACATCATATCACAAACTACGCCTCCTAACCGAGTTGGTTTAGTGTTTATACAGCTAACATTATTAATTGGTTTTTGAAGCATCTATGATTAAATGTATCAACACTAACCCAATATCTTTTATAAAAAAACAAAGTCATATGTTAGGGGCGGTAAGTTGGCGTTCTTGGTTACTATTATGTTCTTTTATGCGGAATGATTGTGTTTTCCATTATTGCATAGAATTTTATGTATGTTTTACCTATCTCACTTAAGTAATAGTAGTTCTCATGGGTTTGAACCGTGGTAGAACAAGTAACACTAATTACATCTGAACTTTAATTGCACATATGGGGTTTAACTTGGTAACATGTTCACGGGTATGGTACTTGGATATGGATTCGTGAGTTAGTCCTATTAGTTTTGTAGTTTAGAAATTGTTCATAGTTTTTCAAATAGCTTAAAATGTTTGTTGTGCTATGGTTGATAAATAATTTTAAGTTATTTTGGTGATAGCTCAAAGGATTAGTGACCTTTAAAGACTTTTATAGGATGTGTTTGGTATGCTTAATGGAAACTTCTGGAACTCCGGGTGGTAGGTATTCTTTTCTTTTTCCTACCATGTTTTGAAGCTAGATTTGTCTATGTTATTTTTTCATTTCTTAACTACGTTAAAGTTAATAGACCGGTCTATCCATGCAATTACTGTGATTTTCTTGAAGCATTTTCATATTTGTCATGATCTGTTAAGTGGAAATAGTATTATATTTGTCACTAGGTGGCTTACCTAAGATAGTTCTATCGATAAATGAATCTTTTAATCGGACTCACAATGAATAGTACTTACATTTTGGTGATAGCTCTCAATTATGTCGATGAATATGGTTTTAATTTGTTTATCCATCATGACTACTCTTGCCGATATTGGGCTGTTCATGAGTATTTAAGGGTCAATGTTTATTTTGACGTAACTATTTTTAGAAATCGAGTGATCAGGCTCAGTTTGAGATTGCCAAAGAAATGATACAACGGTGGAAAGGAACCAGTAATAATGGCATCCCTCTTCGCAAGGTATATCTTCTTATCGAGCTCTCTTTTATAGTAAGAAACTTTACTGTATTTAGAGTTGGTAAATTGAGTTTTTGGTTCATAGCATTTTATTTATGTACTATGTGATTCATATTCTTATACCAATAAAAGATTAAAAAAAATTTTGTTTTCATTTGCCTAGGCTACAACTGCTAATCCTATCTTCTTAGTTCATGGAAACTAAAGTTGGAATTAGTTACCAGCGTTGGTTGAATCCATAGCCACATCGTACTCGAGACCTGGATGTAGGGTGACTAAAATGTGTCGACTTTCGTGAAGATCGACTTCGATAATAAAAACCAAGATACTATGTGATTTTGGAAACTCCACTGTGTGATGTGACTATTAGTGTATATGAGTTTTCAGTATTATATTGCTTATTGGTTACATATATTAGTTGAACAATGGGTCCTGGAGCCTCCATGTGAAATGTTGGCGTACCAGGTTTACGAATTCAGATATATGTATGTATGTTCTTATAGGAATGCAAGTTTTTTGTTTACCAATTTAGATATTTTGTTTTGGAATGTGTTTTGATTGGTGCGGAGTCTAATAATAGGTCCATGAGTCTCTCAATGTTTAATTTGTACGCCATCATTGGAATTTTCCAGTTTGTGAGTACATTTTCAAGTCTAATTTTTTTTGTTAAAACCCTTAAGATTACTATAGGGTAGATTAGCCTATTTTGTTAAACATAATGAAGTTGGATAAAATTATAATGACATTTCTTGCAGATAGCGGCAACATCAACAATTCTTGGAGCGCAGGTGTAGCTTACAGCGAACCAAAATATAGAAGAATACAAAGGAAAAGTAATCTTCTATAACATCAAATTTACGCCTCCTAGCACGGAGTATTTATTGAACGTTTGGGTATGTTGTTTTGACATAAAACTAGATCTTTAATTTCATGACTTTTCTGTACTGCTAACATAAGCACTTACCTATTCAACATAATTTTTGGTTATTGAAATTTTTTATGTTCCTAACATGTAAACCATAGCTGTTAGACCTCATCCTAACATAAAGAAAAATTACAACATATCTACTAAATCCTAAAGGAGAGCTGCTAGACTCACCGACAACTTCTCCCGCGTAACATCCCGTTAGGGGAATCAATTGAATATGGGCCGCTCCTCTCAGCATTTGGATGCGGAAAGGTGAAAGTGGGTCCCTTTTCTTATCTCTTGCGGGATTACATGCGGGAGAAAGTTGCAGTAGGTTTATCATTTTCGATCTTAAAATATATCTTGAACCCTTTATTTATATTTCCACTACAATGTTTACACCGAATTAAATATATTAATGAGAATTTAGTTCAATAAATTCCCTATTTGGGTTTGTTTAGCCCAATTCCCAGTTGATCATTCTTGGAGATGTCTAGAGAATGTACACTATTTATTATATTGAAATGTTCACCTTTTTTTTTTTTTTGTTGTAAGTTGAAATACATAATTGAACAACATATAATTTCTTCTAAATTAATTTATTTGGTTGACAATTAGGGTCATGTAAACTCTATAGGTAACCAACAAATACTAAAAAGCAAAACGGCAGAAGCAGATGGAGTGGTGGCTTCTGACAGAACAATAATTACGAGACCTAACTGAATTTGGTTAATATTTCTACATCTAATATTTACTGCTTTTTGAAGCATCTATGATTAGATGTGACAATACTAACCCAATATCAGTCGGAAAAATAAAGATGACACGACCAGTTATCTCTATGTTAGGAACCGAGTAAGTTGACATTCTCGATTACTCTTATGGTATTTTTTTTGGAACAAGATTGAGAGGTTATGGACATGAACTCTGTAAACAACCAGGACGTAAAGTTTCAGAGTCGAGGAGTTAAAGAGACTGTCTTAGAAGAAGTAGGTGGATGTTGTGAGATGGCAGGTTTTCGAGTCAATATACTTGAGGTGGAGCCTGTGAAGATGAAGAATCTACAATTAGAACCATACACAAAAATGACAAACTACAGTGCTTTGAGATGGGATTAAATTATATACTACTCAATGAAATTTATATTGTAGATCCTTTGTCCTTGAAGATGTTGAACCTTTCTCCTTTCTCCTTGAAGATGTTGAACCTTACTTTCCAAGTTCTTTTATGCGACATCCTTGAAAGACGAAGGTAATTCCCATCTTTTGCGAAAGTGACAAGTGCAGTAGAATTTGTTAAGAAAAATCATACTTACCTTTAACTTTAATTATGTGCAACATTATTGCTTTCCATTTGAAGTTAAGTCCATGAATTTATTTGATAAACCATAATACAAATAGGATAACAAACATAACCGAAACCAAAACACAACCAATTTAAGAATTAAGGTGTAAAGTGGTGGTAAATATAGTTTAACAAAGAGCACATAATATCCAAAAAATCTAAACTCAAGCCCGTCCAACGCACGGGCTAAGCACCTAGTGTTGATCTAATTATGTTGTTTAATAGCTAGTGAAGGGTGTGCCATATTAGGATTGTTTATATGGTACGAGAGCATTAAATTATGAAGAAATAATGTGGTCATTCTAAACATGTAATCTGGTTTCTCTAAACATTTCAGTGAAGGATGCTCATCCCTATGATGCCCGCAATCAACGTTTTTGATAATGAGGTTTTTAGGTTGGTGGTGCCACTCTCAGCCAGTTAATGCCAGAAGTCACTTACATACTCTATATAAGAAACTAACCAAACCATTCATTCAGAAACCAGAGACCAGAATTACATAGAAAACAAGCTAATTAGTAATTCTTGCATACTAACTTAAAGGATTTTTAATAGAAGACTAGTAGATTACTAGATAAGATGAGTTAACTAATACAAAAATTGTTCTGACCAATGGCTCTTCTAAGCACAATCAATAGAGAATTGAAATAGAAATGAAAACAAATGTAAAATAGGCACACACACAACACAAGGATTTATAGTGGTTCGATCAAGATGATCTACATCCACTTTGGAAGACTTACGATAACGTTGTACTATGATATGAACAAGATTACAAGAGTGTAAACTCTTCTCAAGAATAAGACCTTGTTCTTGCTCTTACTCTCTCTATACACTACTAATGTTTCTCTCTTTTGTTTAGGAACTTGAACTGATTTTTGGGATGTTTTGGAATGAGAAATACATGGCCTTATATAGGATGGCAAAGAGAAAGAATGTGGACATAATGTCGACATACATCACATACAAAGTTCTCCATCCACCGAACTTGTGAGTGCTTCATCCACCGAGCCTTTAGTGCTCCATCCACCAGCTCACCACTAGCCCACTAAACCGAAATCTAGCACCACACTACCGAAATTGCTCCTTTACTCTATTAGTATATTCAAGGCACTATTATACAAATCTCCACCTTGACTTGAATACCATCATCACTCATCATCATCGTCTTCTCTCAGCCCCTCAAGGGATCTCAACACCTGTTGACACCAATCAAGTTCAAGCAATGCTTGAACTTGATACTTGAAACTGGCTTCGTCAACATGTCCGGAGGGTTATCCGCTGTAGGAACCTTTAGCATCGCTATCCTTCCTTCCTCAAATGCATCCTTGATAAAATGATACCTTACATCGATGTGCTTCGTTCTCTCATGATACATCTGGTTCTTGGTCAAGTGAATGGAACTTTGACTGTCACAGAACAAAGTTGCATTCTCTTGCTTGAAACCCAAATCACCAACCAAGCCCATCAACCATATACCTTCCTTCAATGCTTCCGCGGCTGCCATGTACTCTGCCTCAGTTGTAGACAATGCAAGCGTGCTTTGCAAAACCGACCTCCAACTGATAGTACTACCACACAATGTAAAAGTATAACTGTCAATGACCTTATTCTATCAAGATCACACCTGCATAATCAGAATCAACATAACCCACAACATTTATCGAATCACCATAGTGTTTATCAAACACTAAACCAAAATCTGTACTTCCCCTTATATACTTCAAAATACACTTTACAGCTTGCCAATGAGCCTTCCTGGGACTTCCCATGTATCTACTTACCACACTCACAGCTTGTGCGATATCCATCCTTGTACAAACCATAGCATACATGATGCTACCAACTACGCTTGTGTATGGAACTCGAGACATATACTCTGCCTCATCTGCAGTTTGAGGTGATTGCTTTCTAGAAAGTTTAAAATGAGCTTCCAAAGGAGTACTTACTGGTTTTGCATCTTTCATACCAAACCGCTCCAACACCTTCTCGATGTAAGCCTTCTGGGACAAATGCAACTTGTCTTCAGCTCGGTTTCTATGAATCTCCATGCCCAATATCTTCTTTGCTGCGCCCAAATCCTTCATCTCAAACTCACTACTCAACTGCTCCTTCAGCTTCTGTATTTCTGACATGTCTTTGCAAGCAATCAACATATCATCAACATACAAGAGTAAATACACAAATGAACCATCTTGGAGTTTCTTGTGATATACACAACTATCATACTTACTCCTGTCATAGCCATTTGCCACCATAAATGTATCAAAACGTTTATACCACTGCCTTGGAGATTGCTTCAAACCATACAAAGATTTCTTCAACAAACATACATGATCTTATTTTCCAGGAACTTCAAAACCCTTTGGTTGTTGCATATAAATACGCTCTTCCAAATCACCATGAAGGAAAGCTGTCTTAACATCTAGTTGTTCTAACTTTAGATCTTTCAAAGCAACTATAGCAAGCAATGTTATAATAGAACTATGTTTAACAACATGAGAGAATACCTCATTCTAGTCAATGCCTTCTCTTTGCGTAAACCCATTTTCCACAAGCCTTGCCTTGTACCTTGTTCCTTCACCATCTGAAGTACCTTGTTTCTTATTGAAGACCCATTTGCTTCCAACAATCTTCTGCCCTTTTGGTCTTGCAACTATCTCCCACGTGCCATTCTTGTCAAGAGACTCAATTTCTTCAATTGCAGAGGCTCCCCATTCTGCTGATTCTTCACCACCGATTGCTTCTTCATAGGTTGTTGGATCATCCCTATCTATGCTCTCACCTACTGCAGATGCATATGCAACCAAATCAGCATGGACGTATCTCTAAGGTGCTTTAACTTGCCTCCTCTCTCTGTCTCTTGCAAGATTGTACTGATGACCTTGTGCTTCTTCTTCCTGGGCAGGTTCTTGCACAATATCTTGATCATCATCATCAGAAACAATAGTCTCATTGCTTCCTTGAACTTGCACCTCAAGTTCCACCTTGGCACCAAGCTCCAACTTATCGCTAACACCCTCTTCATCTCTTTCATCTAATTCTTCATTCTTTGGCTTCAACATCGATTGCTCATCAAACTTACATCTCTGCTGATAAGAAACTTGTTTTATCTTTCTGCTGGACACCATAACATGTATCCTTTCACGCCCTTTGCATACCCAAGAAATATACACTTCTTTGCTCTAGGCTCTAGCTTCCCATCATTCACATGAGCATAGGATGGACATCCGAATATCTTCAAGTCTTCATAGTTAGCATGCGAACCTGTCCAAACTTCATTTGGAGTCTTGCACTCAATGGTAGTCGATGGAGATCTGTTCACTAAATAAGCTGATGTGTTTGCTGCTTCTACCCAAAATTGCTTTGGTAACCCGAAATTGGAGAGCATGCACCGTGTCTTCTCCATTATGGTTATGTTCATCCTTTCTGCAACACCATTTTGCTGTGGTGTTTATCTGACTGTGTGGTGTCTCACAATCCCTTGCTCCTTGCAGAACTCATTGAACTCACCCCCACAAAATTCCAAACCATTGTCTGTCCTCAAGCACTTGATTTGTCTTCCGGTTTTCTTCTCAACCATAGTCTTCCATTGCTTGAAGTTGACAAAGGTTTCATCTTTGTGTTTATGTATGAATACCCATACTTTCCTTGAGAAATCATCAATGAACGTCAGCATATATCTACCACCACCATGTGAATCGACCCGAGAAGGACCCCAAAGATCACAATGAATATAATCCAGAATACCCTTGGTGTTATGAATAGTTGTACTAAACTTGACTCTACACTACTTTCCAAAGACACAATGTTCACATAAATCAAGTTTGCATGTTTTATGACCACAAAGCAATCCCTGCTTGCTCAAAACAGCCAACCCCCTCTCGCTCATATGCCCTAGCCGCATATGCCACAACTTGGTAGTATCATCATCAGAACTTGAAGAACATACGCTGCATCACCCGTCACAGTAGTACCTTGCAGCGTATAAAGACCATTAATTCTTTCTCCCTTCATAATTGTAAGACTTCCTCTTGAGACACGAATAACTCCACCTTCACCTTGATACTTGCATCCATTTGAATCAAGCGTACCCAAAGAAATAAGATTTCTTCTCAGGTCCGGAACATGCCTAACTTTAGTTAAAGTCCTCACCATACCGTCATACATCTTAATTTGAATTGAACCTACATCCACCACTTTACAAGTGACATTGTTTCCCATAAGAACTTTACCACCTTCTCTAGCTTGATAAGTAGTAAATCACTCTTTATGAGGACACATGTGAAAATTACACCCCGAATCAAGAATCCACTCGTTCTCCGATCTTTCGGTATGAACCGTGAGAACCGCTCCATCATCACTTTATGCTTCAACATTTGCTGTGGTGCCTTGGTTGGTATTCTTCTCGACATTCTTCAATTTTGGACAATCCTTCCTGAAATGCCTCTTATCCTTACAATGAAAGCAATAGAATTTACCGGATTTTGATTTAGACCTTGACTTTGATCTACTCCTATCAAATCCTCCCTTTTGGTTTCCTCTTCCTCTAACGAACAACCCATCTCCCGAATTATCTTTACCATTGATACCCGTCTTCTTTAACTCCTTAGAGTTCAAAGCCGCTTTAACGTCTTCCATGGAAATTGTATTTTTTCCATACATTACGGTATCAAGATGGTGGTAAGGAACAAAGCAAACCCAAAGCTTGGTCTTCATCTTCAATTTTGACCTCAATATTTGCCAAATCCAAGAGAATTTTATTATAATCATCAATATGATTTATAATAGACGTTCCTTCATGCATTCTAAGAGTATGTAATTTCTTCTTAAGATATAAACGATTAGTTACAGATTTAGTCATATACATTTTCTCCAACTTGTTCCATAGCCCGTCCGGTGTCGTTTCTGCCGCCACTTCTCTCAAGACCTCGTTGCTCAAACACAATAGAATTAATCCATGTGCTTTCTCCAAGTGCTCTTCTTTTTCTTCATCCTTCAATGTTTCTGCTAGAGCCGTTTTCCCCTTCAAAGTTTTCATCAAACCTTGTTGCACCAAAACAGGCCTCATCTTTAGCCTCCATAAATTGAAATCATTCCTTCCATCAAATTTCTCAATCTCATACTTTTCCGCCATCGTAGATTGTTTTTACCCAGAGCTCTGATACCAATTTGTTCTGACCAATAGCTCTTCTAAACACAATCAATAGAGAATTGAAATTGAAATGAAAACAAATGTAAAATAGGCACACACACAACACAAGGATTTATAGTGGTTCGATCAAGATGATCTACATCCACTTTGGAAGACGACGATAACGTTGTACTATGATATGAACAAGATTACAAGAGTGTAAACTCCTCTCAAGAACAAGACCTTGTTCTTGCTCTTACTCTCTCTATACACTACTAATGTTTCTCTCTTTTGTTTAGGAACTTGAACTGATTTTTGGGATGTTTTGGAATGAGAAATACATGGCCTTATATAGGATGGCAAAGAGAAAGAATGTGGACATAATGTCGACATACATCACATACAAAGTGCTGCATCCACCGAACCTGTGAGTACTTCATCCACCAGCTCACCACTAGCCCACTAAACCCAAATCTAGCACCACACTACCGAAAGTGCTCCTCTACTCTATTAGTATATTCAAGGCACTATTCTACAAAAATTAAATCTCATATGAATGAAAAAATTAAGCCAAGATTAGAACAATAGGAAACATTCATTTGATGCCGAAGGAGAAAGCAGCGGCAGAGATATTAACCCGATCATTGTTCAAATAGCAGAAGCATTACTTCAAATTGAAATCCAATTTGCAGCCACAACCATCGCAGAAGCATTACTTCCACATCCTCTTGTATATCCAAGACAAAGATGGTCCAATTTCCAAGATAAATCCTCACTGATCGAAACAAAGACATAGACGACCACTTCCAAAAATTCAGAAATACAGTCAGCATTATAGAAGACCACTTCCAACTGGTGATTTACTGCACACCAACTTCAGTTTTAGCAATCTTCTTTTCGATCACCATCACCAAAACCAAAGAAGTAGACCATTATTACATCTGAATTACCATTATAGCACCAGGCTATAACAAGTATTAAAGCAATATTTGCAGCTGCTTTGTATGAACCAAATAGCGACAACCATATATAGTACCACTTTACTATGTGAAAAGTAGAACTCCCGTTGGTGAGTCTCCACTGTCAGAGTCAAATTCTTTTGAGAAAACACTTCTACCGAAATTTAGGGTTTAGTTGATTTTATAACCAAGACTATTTGATTTGATTTTATAACCAAAACTATTTGATTTACTAAAGAAACATGTTTTTTGGCATACCAAAAAATTACCGAGCACACTCAAGGTTCGGCTGATAACCTATTTACTAAAGAAAAGTTATCAGCCGAACCTAGACAAAATGTATGCCTAGAAAGAATTTTGTATGCCCAAAAACAATTTTCTTACTAAAACGCCCTTGGACTAACCTCGATGGATATTTGTTTGAAGCCCACTAAGTAAGCCCTGTTGTTATGAGAGATTTACAGATAGTTGTGATATCTGTGTCTCCCAGTGCAAGCACCATATTTTTTTTTGACTTTAAAGGTTAATTGAAAAAGAAAATGTAAAAAAACTAGACTTAAAAAAGTCTAGTTCCCATTTTTTGAGTGTTACAAGAGTATATTTTTTTAACTATCTATGACCACCTTCCAATGTGATTAGTTCTCTAAACACATTGTTCGTAAACCAATTTTGATCCTCTCCCCCAAAAATTAGGCTCTCATTTCTTAGCAACATTAATTCAAAGTGGTTTATTGATAACTTATTCTTGAATAAAGTAAGGTTGCATTGCCATTTGCCAAAGTGGCATATGACAGTACAGTGAAACGTACCGGTTCAGGTTACGTGGTAATGTATTGATCAGGACTTCAGGAGCAAACTTAAAATTTCGAGGAGCTCCATGCTATGGTTGGGGTTGTATACTTCGGCCTATTGCGCCACATTATAATAAGCAAGAGAATGCTTGCAATGACTTTGGACTTGATAACGTGGTGGAGAGGCTGCCATGACGGAGATCGTGACTACCACAATATAAGCCTTCATCAGTGTTGTTAAGTGGACCGCTGACTGCAACAGTTTACAGCTTCTGCATCATCCAACACTAACAAACTTAACGTTGTGCTTGACATAAATATTTGCGGACTTCAGTGACTGGCTGCTGGCAAGAGAGTATGTATCACTTTCCTGGCAGTTTGAAACAGGACTGTTTAAATGGTATGAGCATTAACTTGTGATGACATGTAGCATTTCAATGTGGTTGTTCTAAACATTCAGGTACCTAATTTGCTTGTTCAATTGGACGCAATGAAACTGCAAACAGTATACGCCACACAAGTTAACAACAAACTACATGTATCAAAGGTTGAACTGTAGCCAGGCAGTTGATTACTTAACGTCAGTCACTTTAAATAACCCCTTTTCTCACCAATCCTCTACATCGGACAAGATTTGAGATACAGCAAAGGCCAACTTCACTTAAAAGAAATCCACTTGAAGTTACTAGGCAAGCAAGCAGACTGATGGCATCTTATCAGTGTGCTAATTATGCCATACCGACACCAACACTGCTAATAAAGTTCATTTTTCTGGTGGGAAACTTGTCAAACAGCTAACGAGCATTACAATTAATTTAGAACCTAACAAAAGTGCAAAACAAAATCAAATTTGTGCACAAAATCTCAATTCTTATCGGCTGAAACATTATAACACTTCCAAATACAATAGTAATCAAACTGTGCTACCACTAGTAATACAAAAAATAAATCACAGTAGCTGACATCCAAAAATGGGGTTCATACCAAATCGATCTTGTTATTCAGAAACAGTAGCCTTGCTGTCAGATTTTCTTTTTTATTAATTAGGACCGTGTATTTAGAATTTACGAAATTCAAAAAAGTTTTTAAATTTGAGAGAGACCAAAACGGCGAAGTTTTTAGATTTAGATTTGTTCAGTGGGATGGAGGATAACTTTCCTTTTTATAACTACCTTCTAAACCCTAACGGGTGTCCTTATCAAACCAAAGAACCACAACGATGGAACCACTGGATGCTTGGACATTTTACCCTACCTTAGGGGACACTACACTTGGAACTGTTATATAAAAAATCTTTCCTACGGATTTTCTTGGGACTTCTACCCAGCAAGACCAACAATATTTGTTTCGACTACGAGGATTTAGTTGTTGATGCTGCTACGAAGTTAAAAGACTTTAATAAGTGGGTAGGTTTTTCAATAGATAATGTAAGCCTGATATAGTTTCTCAAGCAATTGATGTAGATTTGAACTACCATAAACCTGATCTTCGGAATTGTTGCTTTATGAGTACAATACATAGATTAGTTAAGTCATCAAACAAAAACCAAGAAGTCTGACATATAAGGTTAAACCAGCATCACCTGGAGTTTTGACACGGTCACATGCAGGAGGGATAACTTGTTGGCATCGAACGTTTTAGTGGGACTGTTGAACTGCGGTGAATTACTCCAACTTGATGGATTTGCAACAGTGTACTTATATTTTTTTGTCACCATATTTGCAGTACTTGTGTTGGTTCACATATTCTTGCTAGGTTGGTTACAATAAAATAATTCGTTTTTAGTACAAATTTATGAATAATTATGCTAGTGCAAGTGGTTATTGATGTTGGTTGGTGGAAGCTTGAGAATTTGAAGCCCACAGGTTACGCCTCCCTTTGGTTACTTCCAATTCAATACCTAGAAATTTTGCGACCATATCTACAGTGAATTTTAAAGAAGGAGTACATTGTCAGATGAGACAAGTTTTACCCATATTTTATTACACCTAAAGGAAAAATACGTCACTGCTCCATCTATTTCCACTAGATATCTTGTTCGCACCACCTCTGGTATAATCTTCACCTTATCAGTTGAATTCTTATCGAACTGGTTTAACATTTCATAAATGTAACAAAAATCTAATTATAGTCCCAAAAAACAAACAATAAAGATAGATAGATCCCGACAGAGATGCTCAAAATTGGAGTTTCAGATCAAATGGACATTACTAGTTTGAATCAGAAGTATTACATAATCACATTACTAAAATAGAAACACATAGACTTACATAATCAAATTACTGAAATAAACACAGAATCATTGACCTGTAATTGAATCTTTGGAAACTCAAACATTTTAACTAAATTTATTTTCAATCTCTGACTCAGTACAGTATTAAACAACACAAAAGTGACTATTTTCATGCGCCGGCCGTTGTGGTCGGTTCTTCTGAGATAATACTGGAAATATATGCCATAAGAATCAACACAAGTCAATATATATCTTCATAAGTTTCACCAACTTTAGACGTGTATATAGTCTAGGCACCTGTGACTGCACAGCTGCAACGCCAGTTCAAGTATAGCCCAAGTCTTTAGGCGTATGGTTGTTAAACCTGTTGTAAATCCGAGTCCTTTGTACTATCCGAGTCTTTTGTATTTGTGGTTATTGTAACAAGTCCGTAACAAGTCCTGTAAACTCGTTATATCTGTTAGGTTATTCTCTCCTTGTAACTTGTATTGATGCATATAAATAGTTAATGAAAAATCAATCTGTCTACACAATTGTGAGACATTAAATCAAAACTTAGAATCTTTGATGGTATCATCTTGATCCATCCTAGGACCTATCTTTATCTCTTCCGCTGAATTATCAATCTTAGATCAATCATCTCTTTTTTCACAATGGTGGAAACTTCAGATCATTCATCTCCTTCTAGTCCAGTTAGTCCAAACAATGAAACCCAAACCAACAGTGAAACCCAAATCAATTCTTCAGGGACTAATCGAACCCTGGATCCTTATATTATTCACCCAAGCGACAACCCTGCAATAGCGTTGTCTTCTCCTCTTTTACAGGGGGATAATTACGGTTCTTGGGTTAGGGGAATCACTAAGGCTCTGAATGCTAAGGGTAAGCTTGGTTTCGTCGACGGATCTCTTCCTCCTCCAAAGGATCAGCTGCAGTATCAATGCTGGAAGAGATGTGATGATCTCGTTGGTAGTTGGCTCCTAAACTCTTGTCAACCAGACATCAGGGCTAGCTGTTTATATGCTCCTTCCTCTCGAGCAATATGGAAGGACTTACAGGTGAGATTCTGTATCTCTAATGCCCCAATTTTATTCCGTCTCAAATATGCTATTGCTGCCATTAGGCAAGAATCCATGTCGGTTTCTATGTATTATACCAAAATCAAAACCTTATGGGATCAGTATGATTCCTTGGTTGCTACAACCGAAGTATGCATTTGTGGTGCCGGCAAGTCTCTTCTGGAGAGACTAGAACGTGAAAGAGCAATGGAGTTCCTTCAAGGTTTGCACGATTGCTTTTCTAACCTCAAGAGACAAATCCTGATAATGGACCCTTTTCCCACTGCCCTTCGTATCTTCAATATGGTGCAGCAGGAGGAAGAGAAACAACACATTACGGCTAGTCCTATGCCAAGCATCGATTCATCTTCTCTTAATACGAATAGATTTTCAGCATCTTATTCTGCCAATCGATCTGCTACCAGTCAGCACAAGAGGCAGAGACCACACTTTGATTTTTGTAACCGTCATGGCCATGTCAGAGATCGCTGCTATCGTCTTCATGGTTTTCCTTCGTCAGTTGCATCACATCCTATTGCGTCCAATACCATTGTTGTCCCTCCTGATTCCCAGCTTGCGCATCAATCTGCAATTCCTACTTTCTCTGCTGAGCAATATTCTCGCTTGTTGGCACTGATCAATACTACACCTGAGGACACTACTATAGAACCAAGGGTGAATTTCGTTGGTAAGCTGTTTAACACTTTTTTCTTTGAACCCTGGTTTGTTGATAGTGGTGCTACTCACCATATCTGTAATTCATTATCTTATTTTACTTCATACTATCCTGTTAAATCTTTAATTCAAATGCAACTTCCTGATGGTACTCTATCTACTGTCAAGCATATTGGTGAAGTTGTTTTCTCACCAACTTTGAAATTATCTAATGTTCATCATATCCCGAATTTTAAGTTCAATCTATTATATGTAAGTCAATTGACTCGTTCTCTAAATTGTATAATTATTCTTACACATAATTCCTTCACTTTTCAGGACCCGGTAATGACCAAAGTGATTGGTCAGGGTGAACTCACATCCGGTCTTTATCATCTACGGGCTTCTACATCACACCCAACACCGTCTAAAGTTCTTTTCAACAATAAAACGTCCTTTGACATTTGGCATTGCCGTCTCGGACACCCTAATTTAGCTCGTTTTCGTTTTCTATGTAATTCATATGACTATATTCAGTCAAGTTTTTCTCATTCATGTGATGTATGTCCAATGGCCAAGCAAACGCGTTTACCTTTTAATAAAAATCATATTTCTTCTCGTCGTTGTTTTGAACTCATTCATTGTGATATATGGGGGCCTTTTTCTACCCCTTCTATGACTGGTGCTAAATATTTTCTCACTATTGTAGACGATTTCTCCAGATGTACTTGGGTATATCTTATGCACACCAAGGGTGAGACATTCAAATTTCTAATTTTTTTTGCTCGCCATGTTGTGACTCAATACTCTAAGAACCTTCATACCATTTCTACAGGTACCTCTTTACCCATTTTGCCAATCTTACAACGCATTCAATCAGATAATGGTACTGAATTTTTATCGCGCGAGTTTCAAGAATGGATCCATGAAAATGGTATTCATCATCAGCGCAGTTGTACTTATACTCCACAACAAAATGGATTGGTTGAAAGGAAACATCGTCATCTCCTGACTGTTGCTAGGGCTCTGCGTTTCCAGGACAATTTGCCTATCACCTACTGGGGTGAATGCATTTTAACAGCAGCATATCTCATAAATAAAATGCCAACTCCAGTGCTCTCTAATCGATCTCCTCATGAAGTTTTATTAGGTACGAAACCGAACTATCGTCATCTCCGTATTTTTGGTTGCTTATGCTATGCTCGTAACACTAAAATCACAAATAAGTTTGATCCACGTGCTACACAAGGAGTGTTTCTTGTTTATCCATACAACCATAAAGGTTATATCATCCTTGATATTGCAACAAAAACTACTTATATATCTCGTGATGTTATTTTTCATGAACATCTCTTCCCATTTAAGGATGCACAGGCTTCTACTGCTGATATTTTTAACCATGTTGTTCACGATGATATATTTTAGGATGATTCAACTACTAATTTAGAATTCCAACCGTCTTATCCACCTCCTGTTTCTCACTTGGAATATTCTAATCAGTCTTCTTCTCAGCCCGTGCGTGATTCCCCACTACAGGCTACTAGTGATTCATCACTGCATTATACTAATGCTTCTCCGTGTCCTAATCATTCTTTGGCACCTTCTTTGCCGAGTGAAGCCACTGCGGACGCCCAAGCCACAGTTTTTTTACCAACTGTAGAAACTACGGACGTTCACGCCATAGCTCCTTCACTTACTGCTAATGCACCTGCTGCTATTTTACGTCGTTCTACACGCGAACATCATCGTCCTTCCCATTTAAAGGATTATATTTGTTTCGTTGAGCAATGTAAGTCGACAACTCCTTATCCTCTTACTAACTATATTTCTTTCACTCAATTTACTCCACAACATCGCTCTTTCATTTCATCAATTCTCACTAATGATGAACCGCGGAATTTCTCCGAATCCATCAAAATTCCAGATTGGCGTGATGCAATATTTAAGGAACATACGGCTTTAGAAGACAATGATACTTTTACTATGACTGATCTCCCACCTGGAAAAATTTCTATTGGATGCAAATGGGTTTTTAAAACTAAATATCGCCCTGATGGTACGATTGAACGTCGTAAGGCACGTCTTGTTGCTAAGGGTTATACGCAACAAGAAGGCATTGATTTTCATGACACATTTGCTCAAGTCGCCAAATTGGTTATTGTTCGTGTTCTTTTATCTATTGCAGCCATTTATAATTGGCCTCTCCATCAACTTGATGTTAACAATGCATTTTTACAGGGTGATCTCCTAGAAGATATTTATATGAAGATTCCTCCGGGTTTCCACAAAAAGGGAGAAACTCGTGTTTACAAACTGAATAAATCCTTATATGGTCTTAAACAGGCCTCTCGCCAATGGTTTGCTAAGTTTTCCACAGATCTTCTCAATGCAGGTTTCACACAATCTCGTGCTGACTATTCTCTTTTTACTTTCTACTCTGGTAAAATCTCAATTTATGTTTTGGTTTATGTTGATGACATTATTATCACTGGTAATAATGATTCTGCTATTCAGGACCTAAAACAGAAACTCGAATCACAGTTTTCGCTCAAGAACCTTGGTCGCTTACAATATTTCTTAGGCATTGAGGTATCTCGTTCTCCAAAAGGTATTTTTCTATGTCAACGTAAATATATTCTTGACATTGTTAAAGATTCTGGCCTTTTAGGAGCTAAGCCCGCTTCATCTCCGATGGAGCAACATCTCAAACTACTTTCATCCTCTGGTGACCCTCTGTCTGATCCTAGCATTTATCGTCGTCTCATAGGTCGACTTCTCTATCTTCAAGTGACACTTCCCGATATTACTTTTTCTGTTAATTATTTAAGTCATTTCATGCAAACACCATGTTCTGGTCACTTGGATGTTTCCCATCGTATTGTTTGTTACCTTAAAGGTACCGTTAGTCATGGAATTTTTTTATCTTCTTCAAGCACTTTGTCTCTTTCGGGTTACACCGATTCTGATTGGGCAGGTTTCCCGACAACTCGTCGATCAACGACAGGTTATTTTACGATGTTAGGCGATAGTCCTATTTCTTGGAAGTCCAAGAAACAACCAACAATATCTCTTTCTTCTGCTGAATCAGAATATCGTGCTCTTGCATGACTCACATCTGAACTGCAATGGTTGCATTATCTTTTCACTGATCTTCGTATCACTATTCCGAAACCTATTCCCGTTTATTGTGATAATCAAGATGCTATTCATATTTCTGAAAATCCTGTTTTTCACGAGCGAACTAAACATATTGAAATTGATTGCTACTTTGTACGTGACAAACTACTTTCTGGTCTAATTAAGCCTACTTATCTGCCGTCAGCATCACAATTAGATGATCTTTTCACGAAACCACTAGGAGTGGATCATTTTCGCCGACTTGCTAGCAAGTTGGGTCTTTGTGCAGATGGTCCTCAGCCTCCAACTTGAGGGGTGGTATTATACGTGTATATAGTCTAGGCACCTGTGACTGCACAGCTGCAATGCCAGTTCAAGTATTGCCCAAGTCTTTAGGCGTATGGTTGTTAAACCTGTTGTAAATCCGAGTCCTTTGTACTATCCGAGTCTTTTGTATTTGTGGTTATTGTAACAAGTCCGTAACAAGTCCTGTAAACTCGTTCTATCTGTTAGGTTATTCTCTCCTTGTAACTTGTATTGATGCATATAAATAGTTAATGAAAAATCAATCTGTCTACACAATTGTGAGACATTAAATCAAAACTTAGAATCTTTGAATCTTCATAAGTTTCACTAACTTTATGTTCAGAATATCCTCTTCTTATTGTTTAGCTAGTCTTACGTGGAATCTGGAAGAATCAGAAAATGCCCTGACCATTTTGCTTAGATTGGAGAAAATGCCCGACCTTATTTTTGAGAAGAAAAATTGTAATGCAAGTAGATCCTTAAATGTGCGTATAGATTTAAGAGGATCATCCCAATCATTCATTTCGTAAAAAAGAGATTAATAATCAAAGTGAAAAGAGGTTTTGGATTACAGAGATCTAGAACATAGAAGAAGCTTTGGACGAAATAAAGCTTTTGTTTAGTTTAGTGAGAGTGAGAAATAAAAGAGTATATCAATTTATATCTAAATAAATCCAAAACCCTAGTATGTGCCCGGCACGAAACATAAAAGTGGCTTAGCCCAACGGCCCCAACCTATTCAAGATTCGAGTCAAATACGTCTTTCGCAGGTCTTATAATTTCAAGCACCGTGTGCTGCTAAACTTACTTCTCGCTCTACAAACCTTAGAAAATGGTACCTACAGTTTACAACCCTCCTAGATTTTGCTTTTTAGTAATCGAAATTTAAAACTGATTGGCTTGTCTGGCTTGTAAGGTAGATATGGAAACAGAAATGGTTACACAACAAAAATGCAGGGAGATAAAGAAGACACTATCATGAATGCTTAAAGACTTGGACGTATGATTTTTATTTCAAAACCAAGATCACAAGCTCTGATATGAACCTGTTTCTCTTTGTAACAAATTATGAACACTTTCTGCGCTAAATGTAAACAAGTCTTCTCTCTGGGTAATTGATATTAGCTTATTTTGCTTTGACCAAAGATTTTATGAAGAAACAAATATGTACGCTAACAACTGTCATCATACACTAAAACACTTTCAAATGAAATAAATCTAAAATCGTAAACAAAGTTCACAAATTTAGGTAATTTACTATGACAATTGAAATATAAGCTCACTGAAATCTACAATTACAAGATTAACACACCTTGATATTGCAATTTCTCCAATTACTACCAATTGTATACTTTGAAACACTTAAAACATCTTTAATCCATTGATTACAAATAGAGCATCTTAAATTTTCTGCCGATCTGCATTTCACACCAGTTGTGGCGCACGCTTCAATCAGACCATAGTTTTGGATCTGTTTCTAAGTCTCTGTCTAGAGGCCTGTACATAGCATCAGTACCCAACAGAATTCTGATGGAGATCAGGTGTCTGCTTAGAAAATAAAAATAAAATAAATCAGTGTTGTGGGCTAAGGTAAATTTTTTTTTTTATAAACCGCCATTATTTACAGATCTTACCAGAAGAACTCATTTGAGATTAGATGTTACTGGTCTCTAAAATGAAAGTAAGAGAACAACTTAGATTTGAGAGGATAAGTTATTACGACGACTTTGAAAGATCTGTAGCTTTCTTTTCTTTTGAGAGGATACGTAAAACAAAGACTCCGATCGCAACTCTCAATCCCAAAACAATAATTAGAACTCCGATTACTGGTCTGGTAGTCTCCACACTATTTTGAGAAACACTTATAGCGAAATTTAGGGTTAGGTTGATTTTATAAGGGAATCTGTTCGATTTACTAAAACGTCCTTGGATTAATCCTTTGGATATTTGATTGCAGCCCATTGGGAAAGCCTAGTTGTTATTACATTATCCGGGGCACATTTTGCTACATCCTAGCTACATGCCCTGTGAAACAGGATTAGTATGGTGTAGTTGAGGTGATGAAGCTCACGTCGTGGATATCCACATGAAACGAATTTGCAGAGCTTAGATTTAGCTTAGGTTTGGTTCAGAGAGAAACAGAACTAAAAACAACAAAAAAATTAGACAAAAAGAAAGTTAAACTCTAATCGGGATGTGAACCTGCTAGCAGAGGTTTGAAAGTCAGAGATTGCGTAGTGCATTTGATGCCTATTTTACTCCTGAAGTGTACAAACTAAAAACATTGCGTCGTCATGATGGGATAAGTAACCTGAGGCATACCTGGAAAGAGCACAAAGAAGAAATGTGCGCCTTTATTGTATTTGAAAGCATACTGTATGTGCACCTGAGGCACACCTGCCATAATACCCTAAATTTTAAATTTTATTTCAAAGTGGAGTTAGGGGTCATTATTTGGTGGATACATGTAGCCAAGTATGTGATGGGCTCGTAGTTGAGTGCAGAGCATAAAGCGGAAATGTGCGCCTTTATGCTCGGATGGCTCTTTTCATCTCCTGGATCACCTGATCGTAAAAGTTGTCTTACTTAAACCAATTAAGTCAGGTGTATGGGTGTCAAGAAGCAGGTGATATTTACTTGGGTGTTATGCTGCGGTAAAGTGATCGAATATTGTATTTGTTACAGAAAGTTGGTGTAATTATACTAAGGGTTTGGGGAAGGAAATGAAATTAGGGGAAAACTTAAGTACTTCCTTCGTTTCAAAAAGATTGTCCTCTATTCCATTTTTGTCCGTTTCAAAATTGTGCCTAGCTTCTGTTTATAGTCATATTTTTCCAATGAACTCTCTAATTCACCCTTAAATTTTTTATATTCATAAATTTATTTTTACCGGATCTAAGATATTAAAGAAATCTATATAATTAAGGAAATAAGTATATCTTTCATTCCTTTTAAAAGAATATGTATTTGGCTCCAACAATTAAATTATATATAAAGTTTATACTCCATAAATTTAACATTTTTAAGTTTTTCGTTTGTATTTCGTATTAATAATCCCCCTAAATAGACGCAAGTGGATGGTTATGGGTACCATATACATTTGAATAGTGATGGAAAAAGATCTGTCCAATAAAAAAAATAAACAGCACAACTGAGAGTGAGATGGAATGTCAAAATGATTAGTCTTCAACTTAATTTTCTGTCCTTGTGGACTAATCGGTTCCATTCCTCATCTTTCGATCAGCATGAAGTTAAATTATACCACCCAATCACTAATGTTTTCTTAAGCTTTCACAGTAACTGTACGTGGTAATTAAGCTGGCGTTCTAAGTTTGTGGATACTTCCTACGTACTGTGGTAATTGTGTTTTGGATACTTTAATTGTAGGTTGATTAGATTCTTGTTTCCTGTTTTAGATTGGGTAGTATTGCTGTAATGGAGCCGTTGGTTTGCGAAAAGACAAAGGCAGACCCCATCGCATGCCTTTGTCCTGAATCTGTCCTCAGCTTCCACTGATCATCTGTGAACTTGTCGAAGTTTTTCCTAATAACATGATCATTCCAAGTACCATTTTCACTATTAATCAACAATACCTTCATGATTCTGATTTGATGATCATATCCCGAACTAATAGATAGATCTATAATGGCGATATATTTGATGATCATAGATCTATTGATGGCAATATATTTGATGATCATAGATCTAACTAATAGATAGAGCAATATATTGGATGATCATAGATTTAAGAAATTGAATCTGCTGTTGTGTTAATTTACTATGGTTTTCTCTTCTCACTTCTCCTGCTTGCAAGAGAGAATGGGACTAAAATTACAGTACAATTAGGAAATTTTCAATTTTCTCTCGGAATTAAAATATATTTAAGCCGCTTGTAATCTATAAGCACAACACTTATACTTTTGACATTTCTAACTACAAACAATTTTGCGTACTTTGAAAAACTTAAAACTTTCTGCAGATCTACTTTTTAAAAATCCATCTATTGGGATTAGTTGAACATAAATTAATTAAAAAGAAGGTTTCATGCTGACAACCATTTGTGACTGGGTACTTCTACCAACTTAGATTTGAGAGGATGATTTTCCTGAGCAGAAGTCAGATATCTGCATTTAAGAAAAAAAACACATTAATATAATTAAGTGTTGTGGGCTAAGACAATGAAAATATCAAAACACAATTATCACAGATCTTACCACAAGAAAACACCAAACACTACCAAAATCAATGGTTGGTGAAGCTACACAACTTGGATTTGAGAGGAAAAGTCATTATGTCTCTCTTCTCTTTGATTTCCCCGGTTTGCAAAAAGGTTCCAACACAATACCAAAACTAAGATCAGAAAAATCCCCATATGTTCTTCCGGTCACTAGTAGTTTACACTCACAGCCTCACTTTTGAGAATCACTCCCACATAAATTTTAGGGTTTTCTTATTTATAAGGAAATCTCTTCGATCTAATCCGAAATTTTAGGGCTTGGTTGGAACCCAGTCGGCAAGCCCAGTTGTTATTGCAATTTCTGAAGCTTGCTATCTACATTGTAATGTATATGTTTGTGAGACTAGATCACATAATAGTAAAACGATTTTTGGGGGACTACTCAAAAATGGTGGGAGACTACTAAGTGATAAGAATATCTACCCTATAGTTATAAGGGGTGTCCTAAAGTGTGGATATGACTAACCTACCCTTAATATATATATATATATATAACCACCTCCTCCCGTTACAACCACCGACCACCAGCACCGCCACCTCTATATATAACTTAATTTAAATCATTAACAAAAAAAAATCAAACTTATAACAAACCCATTACTTGTCATTCGTTTTGGCTGAAAAAATGAGAAATAATCATCAAAATGAGTTGAAAATGGAAGTTCCATAGAGAAGTTCAGGTAGGAATTATGTGAAAACTTAGTCGAACTAGCCGAACTCAACTTTAATGAAAGTTTTTCATTTTTTCGGAGAAAAGTTCGGTTTCATCGCAAAAGGTTCGGTTACATCGCAAACAAGTTCGACTATGTCACAAAAAAGTTTGATATAAATGCAAAAAGTTCGGTTAGGACGCATTTTTTTTTATCCTAACCGAACTTTACTCTGAAAAACCTATATATTGAGTTTGGTTACGTCGCAATTTTCTTCTCCTAACTGAACTTTTCTCTGAAAGAAAAAACTCCATTAAAGCTGAGTTCGGCTACCTGTGTTTTCAAAAACATTAGCCGAACTTCACTTGCAGATGAGTTCGACTACCTGTTCTTCAGATGTCATAGCCGAATTTTTTTAACCAAACCGAAATCAATTTGTAAATTGTTCAATTTTTAGAATGTTTTGGCCAATTCAAGGACCATTAACTAAACTTGAAGTATCCGGGAGTACCCAAATCATCATATTCTTATTGTGGCTATTAATGAAAAAGATCTTACTTTTTTTCTTCCAAAACCCTCATCTTCTTCTTCTCCCTTTCAATAATTCTTATTTTGAAAAAAATTAACTTATTAATTTAATCTCACTAATCATTAATTAACTCACTAATCATTACACTAACTTATTTAATTATCAAGGGCACGTTTGGTATTACAAAAAAAATAGATAAGCGGTGACTCAAAATCACTTCAAATATCCACCCAAAAAATGAAGAGTAGTCCCCCTCCATTTTGATTTGCAGCCTAAAAACTCATTCTTATAGTATGGTATAGGTGAGGTGATGAAAGTAACGTCATGGATATCGACAGGGAACGAATTTACACAACTAAGAGCTTAGGTTCGGTTATCTAATAGGAAAAGGAAATAAAAAACAAAGAAATTTTAATTGGGACACTACAACAAAAACATATATTGACCATTCTTAAAAACTATGATCTAAATACTAGCTGTCTGTGATCTTTGCCAGTTATTTATAGGTGAAAATAGTTTATGCTGATTTTGGTAATTGCGGGTGTGAAGGTGAGAAATTGTTTAAACCCTAAACAATGTACTGCAAGGGAGTACTTTAGATTCGAGAGATCAATCTGTACAAGTCCGGCGTAAACCAAGAAATGGCCGTTCCTGACTTGCTTCGATCACAAAGAGGAGGAGAATGGGTTGGTTTTGGGGAGGGAAGCAAGGAGAGTGGTGAGACCAGAATAGTTGATTCTGGAAGACAGTGATGGCTCCAATGTGGAGAAGTAATCGATCATTAAACCATCCATAACGGGTGAAACTGATGAAGACCTAAAAATAAAACTAGGACGTTTTGTATCTGAAGACGAGTTGAAAATTGCAAATTTTGAAAGTTCATGTGGGTTAATTGTAGGTTCAATTTGAATCATTTTTTTATAAGATCTAGTATTTTTAATTAAAATCTAAATAACAATATCGATTTGATCTGAACTATGAATATCTTATTGTTAGTATTAATTCAGATATGAATTCAAATTTGTTAGTATTTATTCTTGGATCTGGAATTGTTCTAATGTTTATGTTTGATATGAATTCATATTTGTTTTTGTTATTAGTACTTTATTGGGTTTTTATTTTCAGATTTTTATCTTTTGCGTTAGGATATATGTCGGCATTGTTGTTTCAAGATCTTGGCTTGAACTAAGAATAGAATTAGGATATAAAAAATTTCTACGTATCCAAAGCCTTTTCCATTATTTTTTCCTCTCCATATTTCCAAAATGTGCAAATGCAACTACTTGTAATGTTCAACATTTTGGAAGCTAGGTGGAAAGAATTTACATATGACTACCGGGTTGTTCTTCCACTGGATCAATGACATAGTGTACATCTTTAGGTGCTCGATCGCATCTCCTGTTCCGTCGAACCTAGAAGGAAATGTAGGTGTTGACACCCCATTTCCGCACCTTCCATAGAAAATGTCATTCTTATACTTCGGAGCAGAATACAAGAGAAATTCTTTGTGGAGCAATTAAGGATTTTCATATCCTTTAAATCAAGTCCATAAGTTCAACCAATCAAGCCCACAAGCTCTAAAGCCCACAAGCTCTCAAGCCCACAAGCTCTACCAATCAAGCCCATAAGTTCAACCAATCAAGCCCACAAGCTCTCAAGCCCACAAGCTCTACCAATCAAGCCCACAAGCTCTCAAGCCCACAAGCACAGCTCCTACCCATTTCATTATCCTTCCAAACCTGGGAATTCTCGCTATCATGATAGAGAGGAAGAAAATACTTAATCCAATGGCGAAAGAATGGAATCATTCTGAGTTTGTATGAAGAAGTTATGAGCAAAAAAAAATCTCATAAGACTAAAAGTCAAAGCAGTCAAGTTCCAGGGAAATACTAAAGGCACCCGATTTTTTACTAAGGGCACCTCTCTTTCTTCCTCATGAAGAACATGGGTGTTTTTAATGGTGGTCATCATGATGATCACGATGGTGATGGATTTTGATCAACAATGATTTTTGATTAAATACATCACTAGGTTCCTGGAGGCGATAGGGAGCTTGGGTAGGAGGCTGTTTCCACATCAAGCATGTTTTTTGCAACCTATGAACAGTAATACCGGTGAACAATAACAGTACTTTTGAATAGTAACAGTACCGTGAACAGTACCGGAAAAATTTCAACTGACACCACAATTGCTACTACTCCGATTATCGGGTGGGTTCCGCCTATCTACCCTATTTTGACCCTATGGTGAGTCTGTGGCAGACTGTGCTTCTTCGTCTCTATTACTCCGTACGACGTCGCTTTCAGTACCCGATCCATGCATTTAAGTTAGTTTGTCCTTTATTCTATATGCTCCAAATCACTAATCTTATGCACGTGATGCTTAAAAACGTACGGTACGCAACCCTAAGGATCGAATCAAGCTTTTTCAAACTCTATTTTATCCAAGTTTAATCATGACCATCCTTACCGGGTTCTCCTTATGACCTTTCCGATGACCTATGATACATCGCCGGGCAAAACTCCACACGGTTGACAGCTTATCGCACGAGGAGACGTCTAAAACGCAATTTTTTTTGTAATTTCGAACACTCAACAGCTTACTTAATCACTAAAATTCACTCAACCATCGAAAACAAGTAGTCATCCTTTCAGCAGATTCTCTCCCTAGCTTCTAACCTGAACCACTAGTCGTCGGGGAGCTTATGAAGATTCTCTGCCGATCAAACTGTTGGTAGGCGAAAAAACGAGAGCTCTACTACGCTTGGTGAGGACGCTGTTACTGTTGTACACATAGTAAATAACTTAAAAAATCCATCATTTCGGCCAACAGAGTTCATCCTAGCTTCAACTACTGGTAGGCTTAGAAAGATACCTACTATTGTATAAACTGCAAGTGCACAGTGTCGACAAGCAACACAGGGCAAGCACAGGTCGAACCACAGAGACTTGGAGAGTGTAGAAGTTGATTCTAAATCCTGATTCAGAGGTAACCAAAAGGGGTTTGTTTTTGTCGATACGACGATATGATTTTCAAGTGACTGAAATAATAAAAGTAAAAGATGCAAATAGCAAGATATGTAAACAATGATAATATGGATACTAGGGTATTCAAATCCACCAATAACCTATGATATGCATTCAACTTGTAATATTATTCTTGTCCTTATAGTAGATTCAAGTCTACCGTATAACTAAGGTGTTTCTCCAATGGATAATTTAATCACAACTAAAGTATTTCTCCAAAGCATTAATTGTCTAATTAAGCACAACTAATCTAAAGATCAATATTTGGTTAAGCATGAGTTGTAGCATAATCAACATAGAGATATTCTAACTACAATGGATACATGGCATACATTGTGAGAGCAAGATGTTGAAAAACTTGGATTAAATTATATCTTTAAACAATTCTAAACTTTCAAGAACAAGATACAAGATATGAATACATACCAATGAGATTAGGGCTTCATCTAACCCTAGTAAATGAAATTAGAACATGAAGAACATTACAACAAAATTGAAATTTGATAAACTAACATGAACAAGCTATTCTTGGATGAGTTTTCAAACAAAAACCTCTCTATTTATACACAAAAATTCTCTCTCACTTGATTCGAATTTTGGCAATTATTTACTCAACAAAACATGTTTTCTCACTTGATGGATGTTTTGGAATACAATGGGTTGAGGTGGATGTTTTGGAATCCAATGGTGGTGAGGTGGATGTTTTGGGATCCAATGGGGTGAGGTGGATGTTTTGGAATCCAATGGGGTGAGGTGGATGTTTTGGAATCCAATGACGGTGAGGTGGAAATGGATTTGGGTCTTGGGTTTTGGATCATGGGTTTTGGATTATGGGTAGTTTAATCCCATGTATTGTAAACAGGTTGCCACTAATGTGCGAACGGGTTGCAACACTTCCAACTTTCTTCTCTTTTGTCTTCTCAATTCTTCCAAGCTTTATTTAGTACTTAAAAACACAAAATTAATTAATACAAATATTTATTCTTGAAGATGGTAAAAATGCAGAATTTGGGATAATATATGACTTTGAAGCGAAAGATGAGTTAAGTGCCAATGAAAAGGTGTATGAATATGCAATATTTGGCACTCATCAAATACCCCCAAACCTGAATTTTACTTGTCCTCAAGTGAAACAGAAACTTTAAATCCTAACTATACCATCGCCGTCGGTCTCTCGAATGCATTTAGCGTATGCATCAAGCCTTTAAACCCCCTAGGTGTCCCTAGTGGACGATTTGTAGTCTCGTGAGGGCCTACCAAAGATTCTCCAAATTCAGAGCATCCATAGAAATGCCTTCGCCTTCGGCCTTCAACCTGTAGATGATGAACTTCGGAATTTCGTAGAACCTTGATAATTTGTGACCATTTTTTTTTTAAGACCCGCTACACAGCTGATCATCATTTTTTTTTTAATTAATATTTTTTTTGTTGACCCGCTACACAGCTGATCATCAGATACCAAACACAAGATCCGAGACAAAATAATTTTTTTAGGGACCCGCTACACAGCTGGTCATCATTTTTTTTTTTTTTTTTTTAGAGACCCGCTACACAGCTGGTCATAGAAAACAACAACACAAAAATGCAAAAGACTACAAAGGATCCTACAAAAGACCCGCTACACAGCTGGTCATAGAAGATAACAAAAACAAAAAAATGCAAGACCCGCTACACAGCTGGTCATAGAAAAGACTCACAATGCCATATGCAAATACTCCCCCAAACCTAAATCTAACATTGCCCTCAATGTTTCAAAATATGATAGAAACAACAACAAACCATGAGAACAAAACAGATTCAAAGGAAAGAGATTACCAGATGCCAAACCAAAGACAGTGGAGTATGTCTAAAGCAACCAGCAGGGAAGATATCTGTGGTATGTACAAGGGGTGAAATTTTCAGTCTACATAGATCGGATCAGCAAGATGAGTTGTTTCAATCTCGTGGAATTGGTTCAAGGAACGGCTTCAGTCTCTGCCCATTGACCTTGAAGACATTCTTGGTTGTTACATCTTCTAGTTCTACAGCCCCATGGGGAAAATTGTTCGCACCACGAACGGGCCTGTCCATTTAGAACGTAATTTTCCGGGAAAAAGGTGCAAATCGTGAGTTATACAATAGAACTTTTCGGCCGGGAGTGAATGACTTGCGCAAAATGCGTTTGTCATGGAACACCTTCATTCTTTGTTTGTACATTTTTGCATTATCATATGAATCATTTCTTAACTCTTCCAACTCATTGAGTTGAAGCTTCCTTTTGGGTGCCAGCTTTATCTAGATCAAAGTTCAGATTTAACGTAAGGGGACATACCAATGGGGGTCTTGTATGCAGTTCTATAGGCCCATAAAGCATCATTCAATCTTAAAGACCAATCTTTCTAGACGGTTTAACCGTCTTTTCTAGAATGTGCTTAATCTCCTATTTGAAACCTCTACCCGGCCTTGGTCCGTGGATGAGGTTGCAACTTTATGAGTTATGCCATACTTACGGACTAAGGACTCAAAAGGCCTATTGCAGTAAATGTGAACCACCGTCACTGATTATAGCTCTAGGGGTGCCAAATCGAGAAAATATTTTTCCTTTAAGAACGAAAGTACCACCTTGTGGTCATTAGTTTTGGTTGCAATTGCTTCTACCCACTTAGAAACATAGTCAACAGAACAAGAATGTACAACTTTCCTTCTTCGTGAGCTAGGAAATGGACCCATGAAATCAATTCCCCATACATCAAATAGCTCAACAATCAAAATGGGTTGTAAGGGCATCATGTTTCGTTTTGATATACTTCCAATTTCTGGCACCGGTCACAAGAAATACATAATTCATGGCTATCCTTAAACAATGTTGGCCAAAAAACCACTCGCAAGATCTTTGCAGCAGTTTTCTTTGCACTAAAGTGGCCTCCACATGCTTGATCATGACAAAAAGAGATGACATCCCTTTGTTCAGAGTTGGGGACACATTTCCTAATGATTTGGTCAGGGAAGTATTTGAATGTGATATGGGTCATCCCATAGGAAATGTTTCACTTCGGCCAAGAACTTAGACCGGTCTTGTTTAGACCAATGAAGTGGCATCCTACCTGTAGCAAGGTAGTTCACGATGTCGGCAAACCATGGAATTTCAGAAACTAGCATCAGTTGTTCATCTGGGAAAGATTCTCTAATAATCTCTGATTCATCAGTAGACTCGACATTCAATCTAGATAAGTGATCAACAACAACATTCTCTGACCCTTTTTTATCTCGAATTTCGAGGTGGAACTCTTGTAACAATAGTATCCATCGAATTAGACGAGCCTTGGCATCTTTTTTAGATAAAAGATATCTCAATGCGGCATGGTCAGAATATATGATGATTTTAGATCCTATCAAATAAGATCTAAACTTATCTAATGCAAACACAACAGCTAGCATCTCTTTTTAGTTGTTGAATAATTCATTTGTGCCTCATTCAGTGTCTTACTAGCATAGTAGATCACATAGGGTTGTTTGTCAACTTGCTGACCTAAGACAGCTCCAACAGCAAAATCAGATGCGTCACACATGATTTCAAAAGGCAATTTCCAATCAGGAGGTCGGACTATAGGGGCCGAAGTTAAAAGAGTTTTGAGCTCCTCCCAAGCATGCACACAAGCATCATCAAACACAAATGCAACATCTTTACTGATTAGATTACACAATAGCCTTGAGATCTTACTGAAATCTTTGATGAATCTACGATAGAAACCAGCATGGCCTACAAATGATCTAACCTCCCTCACAGAGAGAGGTTGAGGCAAGTGTTGAATGATATCAACCTTGGCTTTATCTACTTCTATGCCTTTTTCTGAGATGATATGCCCTAGAACAATGCCTGAGTCAACCATGAAATGACATTTTTCCCAATTCAAGATCAAATTCTTTTCTTTACACCGAATAAGCACACGAGTAAGATGATGCAAACATTCATCAAAAGAAGAGCCAAAGACAGAAAAATCATCCATGAAGATTTCAAGAAACTCATCTATCATGTCTGAAAATATGCTCATCATACATCTTTGAAAAGTAGCAGGTGCATTACACAACCCAAAAGGCATACGACGATAAGCAAATGTTCCATACGGACAAGTAAATGTGGTCTTATGCTGATCTTCGGGTGCTATGTGAATTTGGTTGTAGCCTGAATAGCCATCTAAGAAACAATAGTACCTATGTCCCGACAACTTTTCTAGCATTTGATCAATGAAGGGCAGCGGAAAATGGTCTTTCTTAATTCTGTGTTCAATTTCCTATAGTCAATACAAACTCGCCACCCTGTAGTTACACAGGTGGGGACAATCTCATTCTTCTCATTTTGAACTACAAGAATGCGGACTTCTTAGGTACCACTTGGAATGGGTGACCCACTTGCTATCGAGAACCAGGGTATATGATACCCACATCAAGAAGCTTTATGATCTCACTCTTAACAACCTCTTTCATGTTAGGATTGAGACGCCTTTGCATCTCCCTAGATGGTTTGGCATTGTCCTCAAGGTTTATATGGTGCATGCAATCAGTGGGGCTTATGCCTTTAAGGTCCGAGATGGTCCATCCTAATGCTTCTTTATGCTCCTTAAGCACTTCTAAAAGTTTTCTTTACTGTTTTTATCTAAGGAAGATGAAATGATTACATGCAAAGTATTAGAAGGTCCCAAAAAAACATATTTAAGAGTATCAGGCAATGGTTTCAGTTCGAGCTTTGGTGGCTCAACAAGAGATGGAACAGACTTGGATTCCAAGAGTGGAAGTGGTTCCACTCTAGCTTTCCATGGAGCGTGTCCATGAGTTGTGGATTCAAGCAAAGTATTCACTTACCTATGTATTCATCATCAAACAGATCCAGGTTGAAATTATTCAAACAAGCATCCAAAGGGTCAACAGACATGCTACTAGGGTAGCGACTCCTGAATCAAACTTTCAATCATGTTGATTTCATGCACATCATTATCATCATCAAGATCTAAATGTTATTGGCTAGCATTGAAAACATTCAACCTGTCATTACCAAATGACAACTTCAGCACTCCATTACGAGTTAATGGATTGTATTGACGTCGCTAAGAAAGGGCGTCCCAAAATGACAGAAATGACTGTCAGGGTTTGCATATGAGTTGAGTATCTAAAATGATGAAGTCCAGGAAAGTAAAATTTATCAACCTTAATCAAACATCTTCTACCACCCGTGGCACTTTTGATGGATCTGTCCGCCAATTGCAGAGTTATAGGTGTTGTTTCAATTCTCCAAGACTGTTGCACATATACTTGAATATAGCGTAAATTCACTTGCCCTAAGTCTGCAGCGCCTTCTTATACGTATGGTCACCTATTTTGCATGTGATAGTTGGACTACCTGGGTCTTTAAACTTAGGTGGTGTGTTGCTTTGAATGATTGCACTCACTTGATCAGTGAGAAAAGCAGCCTATGCATGAATCTTTCTGCTTTGTGTGCATAGATCCTTAAGGAATTTAGCATAGCGAGGACTTGCTTGATTGCATCAAGAAATGGGATGTTGATGTTAACTCGTTTGAACATTTCTAAAATCTCGTTGTACTGTGTACTCTCTTTTGTTGCACCAATCTTTGTGGGAATGGAGCAACAGGTACATGAGATGGTGTAGAGACATTAGAATTATGGGAATTCTTATGTTGCTCTGGATTTGTTTTTCAACAATAGGTGTTTTCTGTGGTATTTTATGCACTGGTGAGTCTGATGTAGACTCACTCGATTGTGGTACACCTACATTGTTTTCAACAACTTTACCACTACGAAGAGGTGAATGACATTACTTGATTATTGGAGGCCTCATTTCGAGTTGAATTTTCTTTCGGGCTGATATACGATTTTTTGGATTTTGTTGGGGTTGACTAGGAAGTTTGCCTTTGTCTCTTTCATTCAATGCTTCACAAATTTGACCCATTTAAGTTCTAGACTTGAAAAACGTTGGTCTGTGGTCTTTTGAAGTTGTGCAAATTTTGGGTCAACAAACCAAAACTTTCTTGAAGCTAGGCTTTTTCTCTATAAGTCGAGAATGTGGTTGCACTTGGGGGTTTCTAGGATAAGGGTATCCTTGGTTATTATTTGATGTTCCCCACACATGCCCTTAGACCATGAAAAGTTAGGTGATTTCTCCACCCTAGGTTCAGGTCTACGAGAATATGGGTTGTTCTCTGCCTTTGGTACAATACATTGGCTTCCTCGGTTTTAGACTCTTGAAATGCATGGAGGTCTGGACAAGTGTCCACTAGATGGTCTGAACTATGGCACGCGGCACAAGTGGCCATTTCAATTTGACTACGGAGAGTAGGGATATTAGTTTTTCCATTCTTTTCTAGCTCTAGCTTTTTCTATTCTCCTGGCCAAGGATGCCATCTTTGCACTTCCTTCATCGAGTCAATTCTATGAACATTGGATGCAAGGGTAATCCTATTTGGTTCACGGGGATTCCCATCGCTGAGTCTTTTCAAATGACTTCGATTAAGAAATCCCAAGACCAATGCCAGTTTTTCAATAAATTGACCATTGCACATGGTCTCAAACCGTAGTTCGGTTCTTGACATCTAAACCTTCATACAAAATTTGCACAAGTCTCCATTTTCAAAACCATGGTGAGGACATTGGAGCAATAATTCATTGAATCTCTCCAAATATTTTGCCAAAGTTTCCTCCTCTAATTGCATAAAACTATTCAGACTTTGACGAATTGTCGTAGTCTTATGGTTTGGGAAGAACTTTTTTGAAGAACTCCTTCGTAAGGCATCCCATGTATGAAATGATTGTGGTTGTTGAGCACACAGCCAAGTCTTGGCTTTGTCTATCAAAGAAAAAGGAAAAAGTTTCATTTTGAGGTGCTCATCCGTCATTTTGGTTGATCCGAAGAGTCCCACAAATTTCCTCGAACTCTCACATGGTGGTAGGGATTTTCACTTCCAACCCCTTTAAATTTAGCAACATATTGAGGATGCTTTCCTTTAGCTCAAATTGTCCATCAATAGCTGGTAAGACAATGCACGAGGACTGGGTTGTCCTCGTTGGGCATGTAGTCCTTTAGACTACGGATGGGTTCTTGGTTCTCCCATTGTTTAGGATGGGTTTGGACTGTCCGCCTCGAACCATGTATTTCAATTAACTCTTCTTGGACTGATTCTAACTGGTAAAGCGTGTATGGTCTCTAAAAGACACAATCATAGCCTAGCTGGCACATCAACATGTTAACCATTCACCTAGAAGGCAAGTTCTATGCAATCACAAACAGGATGACTCCACCAGTAAAAACCTACTAATTTCTAGCAAACAAAAAGCATGATGGCTCCAATTAGATTGTTTTTCTAGACTACTTCTAATCCTTCGAAAGGGAATTCGTTACAATCGAGAAAACCTCTGAATCAATCGAGTTTAAGTAAATTGAATAGAGGCGAGGGAAGCTGCTAGGAGCTTTGATACCTGCCAAGGCCTCACCGTATTACAAGGCGGATGCAAATACGCATTCAATTTGTTTAAACTTAATCATGAACTTCGAAGTATGCTTAAAGAGTAACCAATATTTTTTTCAAATGACTTTCCTACTAAGCTCGTTACCTTATAGGTCTTGTTCATTCAAAATTTTAAAGTTTAGGATTGTATGTATCGTTTTCCTAAAGTGGGCAAGAAGAGAAGGTGATGAAATCAACCCTTATCTTGTATGGCCAGTCCTTGCCTTTACTAGAAAATAAAGCAGCCGTATTCAATTCCTCAACATATATGCAAACGAAGGAATACAGTTTCGCTAACAAGGGATTCGCAGTGTTTGACAAACTTACCTCGTTCCAGACGGGGGATGAACCGTTGTTGTCGACTGGCCACGACTCCTATGTCATGAAGCGAACCTGGAGGGGCCGGTGATATTGTAATCACCGTCCTTCTCTGCAAACAGTTGATATTTAATAATACCCTTCCGTAGGGTTTAAAAAATAAAAATAAAAATAGAATGTCAAGTCCAAAGTCCAAAATAAAGTGCAAAAAAGAAAAAGAAAATTACAAGAGTAAAGGAATCCTAATACAAACTAAAAATAAATAAAATAAACTCTCTTTTTTTTTTTTTTATTAAAATAAAAACTTCTTTCGCTTCCTTTCTTCAAGCCTTTACAACCTATAGCACTGTTGAGCTCAAAAGATGTAGTTAGGGTTTCGAAGTTTTAAAGCAAAATCAAAATAAAATAAAATCAAAAAAAAAAAAAAGTGTAAAATTGACTGCGAATAGTTGCGTTGCTACAGTAACAGTAACAGTTACCTATCGTTGCTACAGGAACAGTGAACCAGCATTGCTACAATACCACTAGTCGTCGGGGAGCTTATGAAGATTCTCATGATCAAATCAAGTAGGCGAAAAAACGAGACTCTACTACGCTTGGTGAGGAGGATTACTGTTATTGTACACATAGTAAATAACTTAAAACAACCATCATTTGGCCAACAAGAGTTCATCCTAGCTTCAACTACTGGTAGGCTTAGAAAGATACCTACTATTGTATAAACGCAGGTGCAATTAAGGTGTGAAACAAGCAACACAGGCAAAGCACAATTCGAACCACAGAGACTTGGAGAGTGTAGAAGTTGATTCTAAATCACGATTGAGAGGTAACCAAAAGGGGTTTGTTTTTGTGATCATCGATATGATTTTCAAGTGACTGAAATAATAAAAGTAAAAGATGCAAATAGCAAGATATGTAAACAATGATAATATGGATACTAGGGTATTCAAATCCACCAATAACCTATGATATGCATTCAACTTGTAATATTATTCTTGTACATATAGTAGATTCAAGTCTACCGTATAACTAAGGTGTTTCTCCAATGGATAATTTAATCACAACTAAAGTATTTCTCCAAAGCATTAATTGTCTAATTAAGCACAACTAATCTAAAGATCAATATTTGGTTAAGCATGAACAGCATAATCAACATAGAGATATTTAACTACAATGGATACATGGCATACATTGTGAGAGCAAGATGTTGAAAAACTTGGATTAAATTATATCTTTAAACAATTCTAAACTTTCAAGAACAAGATACAAGATATGAATACATACCAATGAGATTAGGGCTTCATCTAAACCCTAGTAAATTAAATTAGAACATGAAGAACATTACAACAAAATTGAAATTTGATAAACTAACATGAACAAGCTATTCTTGGATGAGTTTTCAACACAACAACCTCTCTATTTATACACAAAAATTCTCTCTCACTTGGATTCGAATTTTGGCAATTATTTACTCAACAAAACATGTTTTCTCACTTGATGGATGTTTTGGAATACAATGGGTTGAGGTGGATGTTTTGGAATCCAATGGTGGTGAGGTGGATGTTTTGGGATCCAATGGGGTGAGGTGGATGTTTTGGAATCCAATGGGGTGAGGTGGATGTTTTGGAATCCAATGACGGTGAGGTGGAAATGGATTTGGGTCTTGGGTTTTGGATCATGAGTTTTGGATTATGGGTAGTTTAATCCCATGTATTGTAAACAGGTTGCCACTAATGCGCGAACGGGTTGCAACACTTCCAACTTTCTTCTCTTTTGTCTTCTCAATTCTTCCAAGCTTTATTTAGTACTTAAAAACACAAAATTAATTAATACAAATATTTATTCTTGAAGATGGTAAAAATGCAGAATTTGGGATAATATATGACTTTGAAGCGCGAAAGGTGAGTTAAGTGCCAATGAAAAGGTGTATGAATATGCAATATTTGGCACTCATCAACTACAACACGTTAACGTGTACTTGTGGGTCCCCTAGGCAAGGTATCCGAAGATCTTAGTCGAGTCCCCTTAGTCGGCGCCAGAATGTAGATGCATTTTACTACCAACTACATCCAAAGGATGGAAACCTTCTACTCATGCAAATGAAAGTAAAGACTCAACAATGGACACAAGATATACGTGGTTCGGTATATGATTACCTACGTCCACGGGGGTGAAAGGGTGTATCTTATTACTTCCAAGTGTTACAAAGGTGCTTCTCCCTCTCTTCTTCCTTGGTGTGATCTCAAGTCTCTCTCCCAAAGTTACAACCTACCTCTCTTGGATATAAGTTTCTCTATTTATAGGAAGGGTTACATACAACCATACTAAGGTGTTGGTCACATTACATCCAATTTGAAGTTTAGTGGTCGGGCCAGCTTATGTCTTCCTTTCTTCTGAGCATGTGGCCGATGTATTTTAACTCCTTCGCCTGTCTTTCGTCCGAGACGATTCCTTCGGGTATTCTCATGGCACGATGTCGCCCTTATCATCTATCGCCCTTGCAGTTAGCCGATGTGACACGTATCTTCCTATCCATTTGACTATCGCTCCTCGTTTGACCCACCATGTCTTGTCTTGTCAGCTCTGGAGTCGAGTCTTGTTCGACAGTTGCAGAGCAATCATGCCCGATCCACGTGGCTTCTTGAATCTCGCACCTGGAAGCCTTTATTCCATGCTTCTCGTCTCTTCATTCTTGGGTGTATCATAACTTAAGATGTTTCCACCTAGACCTGTGGATAATTTACATCTACAACGTATATGTACTTCTGAAAAGCTTTTATTTCAGTATTCCATATATGTACTCCAGGATTAAACAATAAAAGTGATAAAACTATATAAAACAAAATAACAAACCAAAGCAGTAATGAATGTATATATGAAAAATCAGAATCTGAAAACTTTTATTTCAGTATTTCATATATATACTTCTGGATCAAACTAAAAAAAGTGATAATACTATAAAAAACTAAAAAAATCAAAGCAGTATTTTTCAGTATGCCATATATGTACTACTAATTCATAATCTAAAAATTAGTTGTGTGTCAAAAACAACTAATGAATATGCAAAAACAAAATCGAAACACTTTTATTTATATATTTCGTATATGTAATTTTGAATCAAATAAAAAAAAAACATAAAGCTAGGTTTTTGTTAGTAATGCAGATACGTACTGTCGGTTCATACACAAAAACAAACTGAAACAAATCTAAAACTAACAAGATGAAACTGATATAATCAAATCTACGGAAGAAATGAACAAAAAACGTGATTATTCATCTAGATCTGAACTATTTTCATAAAAATAAAATAAACAATCGAGCATCCACAAACGATTAGATATTAAAAACCCTCCTAAAAGAACAATCAATCTTCCATAATACGAAGATGAAAACGTCACAAAATCGATCAGATCTTCATGATTCAGTTGAGAAACAAAAAAAAAAATTGGAGAGAAGATTACGTACGCATAATAGGAGAGAAGATTACCTGCAAACCACGAAAGATCTTCGTAAGCAATCTTCATAACAAAAATGAATTGGAGAGAAAATTAGCACGACAAAAGTGTCCGTCCTTGGACAGCGGAGAAGTCAGGAGATTAAAGAGAAAAAGAGGAGCGATTGAAGCAAAACAGATGATCGGAGAAGGTTACCGGAGACTCCATGATTTGGGAGAACATAGCTGAGCTAAAAGGAGGAGAGAGAACTGATCGTTTCGGGCCTTGAGTTGAACACAATGTTATTTACTAGCATGTAGTAGCATCTAGCTAGTCGGAAGTTTCATGACTTTCAGAAAAAAAAAAAAAAAGCATGTGTAAATCAAAGACATTCTTCCATCCGTTCTCTTTATGAATTTTGTAGTATCAAAAAATCGAAACCGAGACAAGCACTAATTATGAATTATACCTCTTTGAAAGTTTCTCGCAGTCGCAACACAAGCAAAACTGCCATTTCATAGAGAAACATCAACATTTATCTTGATTATATCAAGAGGAGGTGGATTCCAACGAGGGTGATAAAGAGTGAGCAATAACAACTTGGGTCTCATTTAAAGGGGACTTTGCATCATTGTTGTCAGTATAGTTAAAGACTAAGCCAGAAAAGAGCCTGTCGGAAGACTACCTGGATATTTGGTATTTTCTTTTCGAACAAAAAGACATTACAACATTTCCAGAATGCCCAACAGATAGATGCTCTCACAGTAAAAGTATACTCCTTGTTTTGACTAACAATCCAATCTATTGCAGTCCAAGTACTAGTGCATCTATATGGATTAGCTTCTCTGCATTGTAGAAAAGGTTTATAAACTTGGTAGGATACTTCAACATGCATATTCTGATTTGTCATGTCTCTTAATCAAAACTTCAGAATTAAAAGTTATGTAAATGGATGTATTCGGGTGCAATGTTTTCAGTATATTGGTGTGATCCATCTTATACCTGTTGGAATATCTCGTTTGAAATAATCCATGGGGCCAAACTAAATACACTCTTGATTACATTAGTCATACGGTTACTCTAATTTTTGTTGCCGATCCCAGTATTTTTGGTGCGATCCATTTCATACTCACCGCAACTCTCATAATAAAATTTAACAAGCAACTCTGTCATCCTAACATGAGATCATCTTCATAGACCGTAACAAGTAGAGAGGATTATAACGAGTAATCGAAACTAGAGTAGAAACTAAAAACACCAATAACATTAAAGAAAACAATTACATCAGACATAAAACATAAAACATATTTTCTTTAACAATTTTTTTATATTAGGAAACCATGCACCTTTACAGAAAAAGGGCATGCCTAATAGCCCAAAAACAGGCCATGCTACTTACAAACAAATATGTAAGAGCCCAACAACAAACCCAAGTAGTTATACCTAATATAAGCCCACCCAAGACAAGAAACCCTAAAATTTTCAAGTCCAGTATCACATTTTTCCGGCAACCACCACTGCCGCCCCTCGCCCTGCTCCACTGCCGCACCACCTCCACTTTAATCATTGCACCACTTCTTTCACTAAAATGATCACCCTTCGCCATTACAGAACAAGAAGAATAAGATTACCACCAACAGAACAAGCCTGAATAAATCAAGTTGATCCGCTCCACTTTCCTTGTTGGAACAATTAGTAGAACCACCACAGGAACCCAAACCCACCAGTACCAATCAAAATCACCACCACTTCCTAACTAAAATCAGCGCCCATTGGTGTAACAAGGACAAGCACCCTTTGTTGTTTTAGATCTATAATTAGGTTCCATGCTTTTAATTGGCTGGGTTTAAATAGGTATTTTGGTTTGATTCATAGATCTATCTTGCGATCGAAAAAACAAAAAGCAGCCGCAAATGGAGTTAGGAGAATAGATTCAGGACAAGGATGGAAATAATAAGGGGAAAACTACCCCAAGCCAAAGAATGACAAACCCATTAACAAAAACAAGACTAAGCCAACAAACAAAAGGAAATCCCGCTCGGATAAGAAAGCTGCTAGGTTTAGTTTAGAGAAGAAAAAGAGAAAAGAGGAGAGAGAAAAAAATTCACTTGGGTCTTCATCATCGACTTCTCATTTATCTTTCGAAAAATTAAAATCTTCAATGGCAGCAATACGATCTCTAGGAACTTTCCAAATGCTCATCTTTTTTTCTCTCACTTTTCGTCCCAGCTTCAAAATTCCTAAGAATTCTTTGAAAATCAGAAATTCCAAGGAACCCTGTAGAAATCTTTTCCCTCTGTGTTATTGAGTTATCTGGAAACAATCTCTCTCTCAAACCATTATGATTTCTTGAGAGGAAATATCATTATGCTTGAACATTATAGTTGATGATGATGGTTTTAAACAATCGATCATTTCTCTAGTGATGAAGATAGATCCAAATATTTGTTGTTGTTGATTAGGGTTAGAGTTTTCTTTCTTTCAATCTCTGCGGCGGAGGAAATGAAATGAGGGGAAAAACATAGTTACTTCTTATAGGGCTTCTAG
>JAJJWX010002712.1:0-23754 GCA_023529315.1 Papaver bracteatum
GTGATAGATGTTCTTAATGTGGAATGAACTCATAATGGTTGTTCATATTGTGAGTTGTTCTTATTGAGGTCTCTGCTAAAACGATAAATAGTTCACATTGTAGAATGAACTCGTGATAGATGTTCTTATTGAGGTATCTGCTAAAACGAGAAATGCTATGCTTATGTCTCCCATTGTGAGTTATACCGGAAGACACTTTCGTAGTTGCGATGTTCAGATCGCCCGCTAAAGCAAGTTCAGAAACCGAGCCTAATGACTTGCTTTAGACCTGAGTTTCTCGTTTTCGGATGAACTGAGGAAGAAATATATCAGAATTGAACATCACAGGTTCAAAGATTACCATAGTTAGACACGAGTTTCTCGTTCGGATGGAGCTAGACGAAATATATCATAAAAGCTGAACATCACAAGGTTCAAAGATTACTAGAGTTAGACCTGAGTATCTCTTCCGGATGAACTGGAGACTAAATATATCAGAATTGAACATCACATGTTCATAGATTACTAGAGTTAGACCTGAGTTTCTCTTTCGGATGAACGGGATCCCAGAAATATATCGAATTGAACATCACGGGTTCAAATATTACTTAGGTTAGAGCATGAGTTTCGTTTCGGATGAGCGGGGACGAAAATATCAGAATTGAACATCACGGTTCAAAGATTACAGGTTCAAGTCTCTCTTTCGGATTCGAGAATTGACATCACGGAGTTCGAATAACTAGAATTAGACACGAGTTTCGTTGGATGAACTAAAGATGAATAATAGTGAAAATGACCATACTACCCTTATCAGAATTAAGTAAAGTAAATGTTACAGTGCGAAAATGACCATATTACCTTTATAGGAAAAAAACGATAAATATTATGCAATAAATACCATATCGGTGAGAAGTGAAAATGACCATACTACCCTTAGTAAATAATTCAAGTAAATGTTGTTACGAAAATGACCATATTACCTTTATATATAGGAAAAAAAACAATGAAAATGACCATACTACACTTATCGGAAATAAGTAAAGTAAATGTTACAGACTTTGAAAATGACCATATTGCCCTTATTGGAAATAAGTGCCATAAATATTATGGAGGCAGTGAAAATGACCATACTACCCTTATCGGAAATAAGTAAAGTAATTCTTACTGACTGTGAATGAACTCGTGATAGATGTTCTTAATGTGGAATGAACTCATAATGGTTGTTCATATTGTGAGTTGTTCTTATTGAGGTCTCTCCTAAAACGATAAATAGTTCACATTGTAGAATGAACTCGTGATAGATGTTCTTATTGAGGTATCCAAAGCGAGAAATGCTATGCTTCTGTCTCCCATTGTGAGTTATACCGGAAGACACTTTCGTAGTTGCGATGTTCAGATAGCCCGCTAAAGCAAGTTCAGAAACCGAGCCAATAATGACTTGAGTTAGACCTGAGTTTCTCGTTTTTCGGATGAACGAGGAAGAAATATATCGGAATTGAACATCACAGGTTCAAAGATTACCATAGTTAGACCTGAGTTTCTCGTTCGGATGAACTGCAGACGAAATATGTCAGAACTGAACATCACAGGTTCAAAGATTACTAGAGTTAGACATGAGTATCTCTTTCGGATGAGTTGGAGGAAAATATCGAGAATTGAACATCACGAGTTCAAAGATTACTAGAGTTAGAACGAGTTTCTCTTTCGGATGAGCGGGAGACGAAATATATCGAATTGAACATCAAGGTTCAAATATTACTTGGGTTAGACATGAGTTTTCGTTTCGGATGGCGAGGACGAAATATATCGAGAATTGAACATCACGAGTTCAAAGATTACCGGGAGTTAGACACGAGTCTCTCTTTCGGATGAGCGAAGACGAAATATATCGAGAATTGAACATCACGAGTTGAATAACTAGAATTAGACACGAGTTTCGTTCGAGATGAACTAAAAACGAATATATCAGAGTTGAGACAGTGAAAATGACCATACTACCCTTATCAGAAATAAGTAAAGTAAATGTTACAGATTGCGAAAATGACCATATTACCTTTATAGGAAAAAAAAATGCAATAAATATGATGCAGACAGTGAAAATGACCATACTACACCATTCGGAAATAAGTAAAGTAAATGTTACAGATTGTGAAAATGACCATATTGCCCTTATTGGAAATAAGTGCCATAAATATTATGGAGATAGTGAAAATGACCATACTACCCTTACGGAAATAAGTAAAGTAAATGTTTCAAACTGTGAAAATGACCATATTGCCCTTATTGGAAATAAGTGCCATAAATATTACGGAGACAGTGAAAATGACCATACTACCCTTATCAGAAATAAGTCAAGTAAATGGTACCGATTGCGAAAATGACCATATTACCTTTATATAGGAAAAAAAATGCAATAAATATTAGGCACATTGTGAAAATGACCATACTACACTTATCGGAAATAAGTAAAGTAAATGTTATAGACTTTGAAAATGACCATATTGCCCTTATTGGAAATAAGTGCCATAAATATTATGGAGATAGTGAAAATGACCATACTACCCTTATCGGAAATAAGTAAAGTAATTCTTACAGACTGTGAATGAACTCGTGATAGATGTTCTTAATGTGGAATGAACTCATAATGGTTGTTCATATTGTGAGTTGTTCTTATTGAGGTCTCTGCTAAAACGATAAATAGTTCACATTGTAGAATGAACTCGTGATAGATGTTCTTATTGAGGTATCTGCTAAAACGAGAAATGCTATGCTTCTGTCTCCCATTGTGAGTTATACCGGAAGACACTTTCGTAGTTGCGATGTTTAGATAGCCCGCTAAAGCAAGTTCAGAAACCGAGCCAATAATGACTTGAGTTAGACCTGAGTTTCTCGTTTTCGGATGAACTGAGGAAGAAATATATCAGAATTGAACATCACAGGTTCAAAGATTACCATAGTTAGACCTGAGTTTCTCGTTCGGATGAACTAAAGACGAAATATGTCAGAACTGAACATCACATGTTCAAAGATTACTAGAGTTAGACCTGAGTATCTCTTTCGGATTAGCTGGAGACGAAATATATCAGAATTGAACATCACAGGTTCAAAGATTACTAGAGTTAGACCTGAGTTTCTCTTTCGGATGAACGGGATACGAAATATATCAGAATTTAACATCAAAGGTTCAAATATTACTTGGGTTAGACATGAGTTTCTCGTTTTCGGATGAACTGAGGACGAAATATATCAGAATTGAACATCACAGTTCAAAGATTACCAGAGTTAGACATGAGTCTCTCTTTCGGATGAACTGAAGGCGAAATATATCAGAATTGAACATCACAGGTTCGAATAACTAGAATTAGACCTGAGTTTCGTTCAGATGAACTAAAGATGAATATATCAGAGTTGAGACAGTGAAAATGACCATACTACCCTTTTCAGAAATAAGTAAAGTAAATGTTACAGATTGCGAAAATGACCATATTACCTTTATAGGGAAAAAAAGTGCAATAAATATTATGCAGACAGTGAAAATGACCATACGGAAATAAGTAAAGTAAATGTCACAGACTGTGAAAATGACCATATTGCCCTTATTGGAAATAAGTGCCATAAATATTATGGAGACAATGAAAATGACAATACTACCCTTATCGGAAATAAGTAAAGTAATTCTTACAGACTGTGAATGAACTCGTGATAGATGTTCTTAATGTGGAATGAACTCATAATGGTTGTTCATATTGTGAGTTGTTCTTATTGAGGTCTCTGCTAAAACGATAAATAGTTCACATTGTAGAATGAACTCGTGATAGATGTTCTTATTGAGGTATCTGCTAAAATGAGAAATGCTTCTGTCTCCCATTGTGAGTTATACCGGAAGACACTTTCGTAGTTGCGATGTTCAGATAGCCCGCTAAAGCAAGTTCAGAAACCGAGCCAATAATGACTTGAGTTAGACCTGAGTTTCTCGTTTTCGGATGAACTGAGGAAGAAATATATCAGAATTGAACATCACGGGTTCAAAGATTACCATAGTTAGACTGAGTTTCTCGTTCGGATGAGCTAAGACGAAATATATCGAATCGAACATCACGGGTTCAAAGATTACTAGAGTTAGACAGTGAAAAGTATCTCTTAGGATGAGTTTGGAGACTAAATATATTAGAATTGAACATCACGGGTTCATAGATTACTAGAGTTAGACGAGTTTCTTCGGATACCCTCGGAGATCGAAATATGAAGGAAAAAAAGATGTTCAAATATTACTTGAGGATTGTGAAAATGTTTCCAATAATGACCATACTACACTTATCGGAAATAAGTAAAGTAAATGTTACAGACTTTGAAAATGACCATATTGCCCTTACTGTAAATAAGTGCCATAAATATTATGGAGACAGTGAAAATGACCATACTACCTTTATCGGAAATAAATAAAGTAATTCTTACAGACTGTGAATGAACTCGTGATAGATGTTCTTAATGTGGAATGAACTCATAATGGTTGTTCATATTGTGAGTTGTTCTTATTGAGGTCTCTGCTAAAACGATAAATAGTTCACATTGTAGAATGAACTCGTGATAGATGTTCTTATTGAGGTATCTGCTAAAACGAGAAATGCTATGCTTCTTTCTCCCATTGTGAGTTATACCGGAAGACACTTTCGTAGTTGCGATGTTCATATAGCCCGCTAAAGCAAGTTCAGAAACCGAGCCAATAATGACTTGAGTTAGACCTGAGTTTCTCGTTTTCGGATGAACTGAGGAAGAAATATATCGAGAATTGAACATCACGGGTTCAAAGATTACCATAGTTAGACACGAGTTTCTCGTTCGGATGAGCTACGAGACGAAATATATCGATTGAACATCACGAGGTTCAAAGATTAAGATTACTAGAGTATCTCTTTCGGAGACACGAAATATATCGAAATTGAACATCACGGGTTCAAAGATTCTTTCGGATGAGTTTCTCTTTCGGAGGCTGGAAATATCGAAATTGAACATCACGAGTTCAAATATTACTTGGGTTAGACATGAGTTTCTCGTTTCGGATGAGCGAGGACGAAATATATCGAATTGAACATCACGGTTCAAAGATTACGAGAAGTTAGACACGAGTCTCTCTTTCGGATGAGCGAAGACGAAATATATCAGAATTGAACATCACGGTTCGAATAACTAGAATTAGACCTGAGTTTCGTTCAGATGAACTAAAGACGAATATATCAGAGTTGAGACAGTGAAAATGACCATACTACCCTTATCAGAAATAAGTAAAGTAAATGTTACAGATTGCGAAAATGACCATATTACCTTTATAGGAAAAAAAAAGTGCAATAAATATTATGCAGACAGTGAAAATGACCATACGGAAATAAGTAAAGTAAATATTACAGACTGTGATAATGACCATATTGCCCTTATTGGAAATAAGTGCCATAAATATTATGGAGACAGTGAAAATGACCATACTACCCTTACGGAAATAAGTAAAGTAAATGTTACTGACTTTGAAAATGACCATATTGCCCTTATTGGAAATAAGTGCCATAAATATTACGGAGATAGTGAAAATGACCATACTACCCTTATCAGAAATAAGTCAAGTAAATGTTACCGATTGCGAAAATGACCATATTACCTTCATATATAGGAAAAAAAAATGCAATAAATATTAGTCAGATTGTGAAAATGACCATACTACACTTATCGGAAATAAGTAAAGTAAATGTTACAGACTTTGAAAATGACCATATTGCCCTTATTGGAAATAAGTGCCATAAATATTATGGAGACAGTGAAAATGACCATACTACCCTTATCGGAAATAAGTAAAGTAATTCTTACAGACTGTGAATGAACTCGTGATAGATGTTCTTAATGTGGAATGAACTCATAATGGTTGTTCATATTGTGAGTTGTTCTTATTGAGGTCTCTTCTAAAACGATAAATAGTTCACATTGTAGAATGAACTCGTGATAGATGTTCTTATTGAGGTATCTGCTAAAACGAGAAATGCTATGCTTCTATCTCCCATTGTGAGTTATACCGGAAGACACTTTCGTAGTTGCGATGTTCAGATAGCCCGCTAAAGCAAGTTCAGAAACAGAGCCAATAATGACTTGAGTTAGACCTGAGTTTCTCGTTTTCGGATGAACTAAGGAAGAAATATATATCAGAATTGAACATCACAGGTTCAAAGATTACCATAGTTAGACCTGAGTTTCTCGTTCGGATGAACTATGAGACGAAATATATCGAAGCTGAACATCACGGGTTCAAAGATTACTAGAGTTAGACTGAGTATCTCTTTCGGATGAGCTGGAGACGAAATATATCGAAATTGAACATCACGGGTTCAAAGATTACTAGAGTTAGACACGAGTTTCTCTTTCGGATGAGCGGAGACGAAATATATATCGAAATTGAACATCACGAGGTTCAAATATTACTTGGGTTAGACATGAGTTTCTCGTTTCGGATGAGCGAGGACGAAATATATCGAAATTGAACATCACGGTTCAAAGATTACGAGTTAGACACTGAGTCTCTCTTTCGGATGAGCGAAGACGAAATATATCGGAATTGAACATCACAAGTTCGAATAACTAGAATTAGACCTGAGTTTCGTTCAGATGAACTAAAGACGAATATATCAGAGTTGAGACAGTGAAAATGACCATACTACCCTTATCAGAAATAAGTAAAGTAAATGTTACAGATTGCGAAAATGACCATATTACCTTTATAGAAAAAAAAAGTGCAATAAATATTATGCAGACAGTGAAAATGACCATACGGAAATAAGTAAAGTAAATGTTACAGACTTTGAAAATGACCATATTGCCCTTATTGGAAATAAGTGCCATAAATATTATGGAGACAGTGAAAATGACCATACTACCCTTATCGGAAATAAGTAAAGTAAATGTTACAGACTGTGAAAATGACGTGATAGATGTTCTTAATGTGAAATAACTCATAATGGTTGTTCATATAGTTGTTCTTATTGAGGGCTAAAAATAAATAGTTCACATTGTAGTAAAATGAACTCGTGATAGATGTTCTTATTTGATGTATACCCTTGCGGAAATAAAGCGAAAATGACCATATTATGGTTGTCTCCCATTGTGAGTTATCGGAAAAATTTAAGATTGCGATATTCGAATATCCGTAAAGCAAGTTGCTAAAAAGTTCCGAGCCAATAATGACTTGAGTTAGACCTGAGTTTCTCATTTCGGATGAACTGAGGAAGAAATATATCAGAATTGAACATCACAGGTTCAAAGATTACCATAGTTAACTGAGTTTCTCGTTCGGATGAGCTCACGGGTTCAAAGACGAAATATATCGGATGAAGCCCGAACATCACGGGTTCAAAGATTACTAGAGTTAGACAGTTTCTCTTTCGGATGAGTATCTCTTCGGATGAATTACTTGGGGAGACGTTTTCGGATAAATATATTAGAATTGAACATCACAGGTTCAAAGATTACTAGAGTTAGACCTGAGTTTCTCTTTCGGATGAACTGGAGACGAAATATATCAGAATTGAACATCACAGGTTCAAATATTACTTGGGTTTCCAATAATGACCATACTACACTTATCGGAAATAAGTAAAGTAAATGTTACAGACTTTGAAAATGACCATATTGCCCTTATTGGAAATAAGTGCCATAAATATTATGGAGACAGTGAAAATGACCATACTACCCTTATCGGAAATAAGTAAAGTAATTCTTACAGACTGTGAATGAACTCGTGATAGATGTTCTTAATGTGGAATGAACTCATAATGGTTGTTCATATTGTGAGTTGTTCTTATTGAGGTCTCTGCTAAAACGATAAATAGTTCACATTGTAGAATGAACTCGTGATAGATGTTCTTATTGAGGTATCTGCTAAAACGAGAAATGCTATGCTTCTGTCTCCCATTGTGAGTTATACGGAAGACACTTTCGTAGTTGCGATGTTCAGATAGCCCGCTAAAGCAAGTTCGAAACCGAGCCAATAATGACTTGAGTTAGACTGAGTTTCTCGTTTCGGATGAGCGAGGAAGAAATATATCGAAATTGAACATCACGGGTTCAAAGATTACCATAGTTAGACTGAGTTTCTCGTTCGGATGAGGTCAGAACTGAACATCACAGGTTCAAAGATTACTAGAGTTAGACCTGAGTATCTCTTTCGGATTAGTTGGAGACGAAATATATCAGAATTGAACATCACAGGTTCAAAGATTACTAGAGTTAGACCTGAGTTTCTCTTTCGGATGAACTGGAGACGAAATATATATCAGAATTGAACATCACAGGTTCAAATATTACTTGGGTTAGACATGAGTTTCTCGTTTCGGATGAACTGAGGACGAAATATATCAGAATTGAACATCACGGTTCAAAGATTACCAAAGTTAGACCTGAGTCTCTCTTTCGGATGAACTGAAGACGAAATATATCAGAATCGAACATCACAGGTTCGAATAACTAGAATTAGACCTGAGTTTCGTTCAGATGAACTAAAGACGAATATATCAGAGTTGAGACAGTGAAAATGACCATACTACCCTTATCAGAAATAAGTAAAGTAAATGTTACAGATTGCGAAAATGACCATATTACCTTTATAGGAAAAAAAAAAAGTGCAATAAATATTATGCAGACAGTGAAAATGACCATACGGAAATAAGTAAAGTAAATGTTACAGACTGTGAAAATGACCATATTGCCCTTATTGGAAATAAGTGCCATAAATATTATGGAGACAGTGAAAATGACCATACTACCCTTACGGAAATAAGTAAAGTAAATGTTACAAACTGTGAAAATGACCATATTGCCCTTATTGGAAATAAGTGCCATAAATATTACGGAGACAGTGAAAATGACCATACTACCCTTATCAGAAATAAGTCAAGTAAATGTTACCGATTGCGAAAATGACCATATTACCTTCATATATAGGAAAAAAAATGCAATAAATATTAGGCAGATTGTGAAAATGACCATACTACACTTATCGGAAATAAGTAAAGTAAATGTTATAGACTTTGAAAATGACCATATTGCCCTTATTGGAAATAAGTGCCATAAATATTATGGAGACAGTGAAAATGACCATACTACCCTTATCGGAAATAAGTAAAGTAATTCTTACAGATTGTGAATGAACTCGTGATAGATGTTCTTAATGTGGAATGAACTCATAATGGTTGTTCATATTGTGAGTTGTTCTTATTGAGGTCTCTGCTAAAACGATAAATAGTTCACATTGTAGAATGAACTCGTGATAGATGTTCTTATTGAGGTATCTGCTAAAACGAGAAATGCTATGTTGATGTCTCCCATTGTGAGTTATACCGGAAGACACTTTCGTAGTTGCGATGTTCAGATAGCCCGCTAAAGCAAGTTCAGAAACCGAGCCAATAATGACTTGAGTTAGACCTGAGTTTCTCGTTTTCGGATGAACTGAGGAAGAAATATGTCAGAATTGAACATCACAGGTTCAAAGATTACCATAGTTAGACCTGAGTTTCTCGTTCGGGTGAACTGCAGATGAAATATGTCAGAACTGAACATCACAGGTTCAAAGATTACTAGAGTTAGACCTGAGTATCTCTTTCGGATGAGCTGGAGACGAAATATATCAGAATTGAACATCACAGGTTCAAAGATTACTAGAGTTAGACCTGAGTTTCTCTTTCGGATGAACTGGAGACGAAATATATCAGAATTGAACATCACAGGTTCAAATATTACTTGGGTTAGACATGAGTTTCTCGTTTTCGGATGAACTGAGGACGAAATATATCAGAATTGAACATCACAGTTCAAAGATTACCAGAGTTAGACCTGAGTCTCTCTTTCGGATGAACTGAAGACGAAATATATCAGAATTGAACATCACAGGTTCGAATAACTAGAATTAGACCTGAGTTTCGTTAGATGAACTAAAGACGAATATATCAGAGTTGAGACAGTGAAAATGACCATACTACCCTTATCAGAAATAAGTAAAGTAAATGTTACAGATTGCGAAAATGACCATATTACCTTTATAGGAAAAAAAGTGCAATAAATATTATGCAGACAGTGAAAATGACCATACGGAAATAAGTAAAGTAAATGTTACAGACTTTGAAAATGACCATATTGCCCTTATTGGAAATAAGTGCCATAAATATTATGGAGACAGTGAAAATGACCATACTACCCTTATCGGAAATAAGTAAAGTAATTCTTCAATTGTGAAAATGACCATAGATGTTCTTAATGTGGAATGAACTCATAATGGTTGTTCATATTGTGAGTTGTTCTTATTGAGGTCTCTGCTAAAACGATAAATAGTTCACATTGTAGAATGAACTCGTGATAGATGTTCTTATTGAGGTATTGCTAAAACGAGAAATGCTATGCTTCTGTCTCCCATTGTGAGTTATACCGGAAGACACTTTCGTAGTTGCGATGTTCAGATATCCCGCTAAAGCAAGTTCAGAAACCGAGCCAATAATGACTTGAGTTAGACTGAGTTTCTCGTTTCGGATGGCGAGGAAGAAATATATCGAAATTGAACATCACGGGTTCAAATGATTACCATAGTTAGACATGAGTTTCTCGTTTCGGATGAGCTGAGACGAAATATATCGGAATTGAACATCACGGGTTCAAAGATTACTAGAGTTAGACATGAGTATCTCTTAGGATGAGCGGAGACTAAATATATTAAATTGAACATCACAGGTTCATAGATTACTAGAGTTAGACACTAGTTTCTCTTTCGGATATTATCGGTTGCAGTGAAAATATATAGGAAAAAACATCACAGGTTCAAATATTACTTGGGTTTCCAATAATGACCATACTACACTTATCGGAAATAAGTAAAGTAAATGTTACAGACTTTGAAAATGACCATATTGCCCTTATTGGAAATAAGTGCCATAAATATTATGGAGACAGTGAAAATGACCATACTACCCTTATCGGAAATAAGTAAAGTAATTCTTACAGACTGTGAATGAACTCGTGATAGATGTTCTTAATGTGGAATGAACTCATAATGGTTGTTCATATTGTGAGTTGTTCTTATTGAGGTCTCTGCTAAAACGATAAATAGTTCACATTGTAGAATGAACTCGTGATAGATGTTCTTATTGAGGTATCTGCTAAAACGAGAAATGCTATGCTTATGTCTCCCATTGTGAGTTATACCGGAAGACACTTTCGTAGTTGCGATGTTCAGATAGCCCGCTAAAGCAAGTTCAGAAACCGAGCCAATAATGACTTGAGTTAGACCTGAGTTTCTCGTTTTCGGATGAACTGAGGAAGAAATATATCGAAATTGAACATCACGGGTTCAAAGATTACCATAGTTAGACTGAGTTTCTCGTTTGGATGAGCTGGACGAAATATATCGAAACGAAATATATCGAACATCACGAGGTTCAAAGATTACTAGAGTTAGACACGAGTATCTCTTTCGGATTAGCTGGAGACGAAATATATCGAGAATTGAACATCACGGTTCAAAAAGATTTCAGTTTCTCTTTCGGATTACTTATCGGTTAGACATGAGTTTCTCGTTTTCGGATGAGACCATATTACCGAGGGACGAAATATATCGAGAATTGAACATCACGGTTCAAAGATTACCGAGTTAGACACGAGTCTCTCTTTCGGATGAGCGAAGACGAAATATATCGAAATTGAACATCACGAGTTCGAATAACTAGAATTAGACACGAGTTTCGTTCGGATGAACTGCAACGAATATATCAGAGTTGAGACAGTGAAAATGACCATACTACCCTTATCAGAAATAAGTAAAGTAAATGTTACAGATTGCGAAAATGACCATATTACCTTTATAGGAAAAAAAGTGCAATAAATATTATGCAGACAGTGAAAATGACCATACGGAAATAAGTAAAGTAAATGTTACAATTTGTGAAAATGACCATATTGCCCTTATTGGAAATAAGTGCCATAAATATTATGGAGACAGTGAAAATGACCATACTACCCTTACGGAAATAAGTAAAGTAAATGTTACAGACTGTGAAAATGACCATATTGCCCTTATTGGAAATAAGTGCCATAAATATTACGGAGACAGTGAAAATGACCATACTACCCTTATCAGAAATAAGTCAAGTAAATGTTACCGATTGCGAAAATGACCATATTACCTTCATATATAGGAAAAAAAATGCAATAAATATTAGGCAGATTGTGAAAATGACCATACTACACTTATCGGAAATAAGTAAAGTAAATGTTACAGACTTTGAAAATGACCATATTGCCCTTATTGGAAATAAGTGCCATAAATATTATGGAGACAGTGAAAATGACCATACTACCCTTATCGGAAATAAGTAAAGTAATTCTTACAGACTGTGAATGAACTCGTGATAGATGTTCTTAATGTGGAATGAACTCATAATGGTTGTTCATATTGTGAGTTGTTCTTATTGAGGTCTCTGCTAAAACGATAAATAGTTCACATTGTAGAATGAACTCGTGATAGATGTTCTTATTGAGGTATCTGCTAAAACGAGAAATGCTATGCTTCTATCTCCCATTGTGAGTTATACCGGAAGACACTTTCGTAGTTGCGATGTTCATATAGCCCGCTAAAGCAAGTTCAGAAACCGAGCCAATAATGACTTGAGTTAGACCTGAGTTTCTCATTTCGGATGAACTGAGGAAGAAATATATCAGAATTGAACATCACAGGTTCAAAGATTACCATAGTTAGACACGAGTTTCTCGTTCGGATGAGCTGAGACGAAATATATCGAAGCTGAACATCACGGGTTCAAAGATTACTAGAGTTAGACTGAGTATCTCTTTCGGATTAGCTGGAGACGAAATATATCAGAATTGAACATCACAGGTTCAAAGATTACTAGAGTTAGACATGAGTTTCTCTTTCGGATGAACTGGAGACGAAATATATATCAGAATTGAACATCACAGGTTCAAATATTACTTGGGTTAGACATGAGTTTATCGTTTTCGGATGAACTGGGGACGAAATATATCAGAATTGAACATCACAGTTCAAAGATTACCAGAGTTAGACCTGAGTCTCTCTTTCGGATGAGCGAAGACGAAATATATCGAATTGAACATCACGAGGTTCGAATAACTAGAATTAGACCTGAGTTTCGTTGAGATGAACTAAAGATGAATATATCAGAGTTGAGACAGTGAAAATGACCATACTACCCTTATCAGAAATAAGTAAAGTAAATGTTACAGATTGCGAAAATGACCATATTACCTTTATAGGAAAAAAAAAGTGCAATAAATATTATGCAGACAGTGAAAATGACCATACGGAAATAAGTAAAGTAAATGTTACAGACTTTGAAAATGACCATATTGCCCTTATTGGAAATAAGTGCCATAAATATTATGGAGACAGTGAAAATGACCATACTACCCTTACGGAAATAAGTAAAGTAAATGTTACAAACTGTGAATGAACTCGTGATAGATGTTCTTAATGTGGAATGAACTCATAATGGTTGTTCATTTTGTGAGTTGTTCTTATTGAGGTCTCTGCTAAAACGATAAATTGTTCACATTGTAGAATGAAATCGTGATAGATGTTCTTATTGAGGTATGCTACGAGAAATGCTATGCTTATCTCCCATTGTGAGTTATGCGGAAGACACTTTTCGTAGTTGCGATATTCGGATATATTAGGCTAAAGCAAGTTCGGAAATAAGAGCCAATAATGACTTGAGTTAGACCATAGTTTCTCATTTCGGATAAGTGGAAGAAATATATCGAAATTGAACATCACGGGTTCAAAGATTACCATAGTTAGACACGAGTTTCTCGTTCGGATGAGCTTGCACGAAATATATCGGAAGTGAACATCACGGGTTCAAAGATTACTAGAGTTAACACGAGTATCTCTTAGGATATTTGGAGACTAAATATATTAGAATTGAACATCACAGGTTCATAGATTACTAGAGTTAGACCGAGTTTCTCTTTCGGATGATTGCATGGAGCCGAAATATATAATTGAAAAAAATGCAATAAATATTACTAGGTTTGAAAATGACCATACTACCCTTATCGGAAATAAGTAAAGTAAATGTTACAGACTTTGAAAATGACCATATTGCCCTTATTGGAAATAAGTGCCATAAATATTATGGAGACAGTGAAAATGACCATACTACCTTATCGGAAATAAGTAAAGTAATTCTTACTGACTGTGAATGAACTCGTGATAGATGTTCTTAATGTGGAATGAACTCATAATGGTTGTTCATATTGTGAGTTGTTCTTATTGAGGTCTCTGCTAAAACGATAAATAGTTCACATTGTAGAATGAACTCGTGATAGATGTTCTTATTGAGGTCTTTGCTAAAACGAGAAATGCTATGTTGATGTCTCCCATTGTGAGTTATACCGGAAGACACTTTCGTAGTTGCGATGTTCAGATAGCCCGCTAAAGCAAGTTCAGAAACCGAGCCAATAATGACTTGAGTTAGACCTGAGTTTCTCGTTTTCGGATGAACTGAGGAAGAAATATATCAGAATTGAACATCACAGGTTCAAAGATTACCATAGTTAGACCTGAGGTTCTCGTTTGGATGAACTGCAGACGAAATATATCAGAACTGAACATCACAGGTTCAAAGATTACTAGAGTTAGACCTGAGTATCTCTTTCGGATGAACTGGAGACGAAATATATCGAAATTGAACATCACGGGTTCAAAGATTACTAGAGTTAGACATGAGTTTCTCTTATTCGGAGGACGAAATATATCAAAATTGAACATCACGGGTTCAAATATTACTTGGGTTAGACATGAGTTTCTCGTTTCGGATCAAAGATCGAAATTGAACATCACAGGTTCAAAGATTACCAGAGTTAGAGTCTCTCTTTCGGATGAACTGAAGACGAAATATATCAGAATTGAACATCACAGGTTCGAATAACTAGAATTAGACCTGAGTTTCGTTCAGATGAACTAAAGACGAATATATCAGAGTTGAGACAGTGAAAATGACCATACTACCCTTATCAGAAATAAGTAAAGTAAATGTTACAGATTGCGAAAATGACCATATTACCTTTATAGGAAAAAAAAAGTGCAATAAATATTATGCAGACAGTGAAAATGACCATACGGAAATAAGTAAAGTAAATGTTACAGACTGTGAAAATGACCATATTGCCCTTATTGGAAATAAGTGCCATAAATATTATGGAGACAGTGAAAATGACCATACTACCCTTACGGAAATAAGTAAAGTAAATGTTACAGACTGTGAAAATGACCATATTGCCCTTATTGGAAATAAGTGCCATAAATATTACGGAGACAGTGAAAATGACCATACTACCCTTATCAGAAATAAGTCAAGTAAATGTTACCGATTGCGAAAATGACCATATTACCTTCATATATAGGAAAAAAAATGCAATAAATATTAGGCACATTGTGAAAATGACCATACTACACTTATCGGAAATAAGTAAAGTAAATGTTACAGACTTTGAAAATGACCATATTGCCCTTATTGGAAATAAGTGCCATAAATATTATGGAGATAGTGAAAATGACCATACTACCCTTATCGGAAATAAGTAAAGTAATTCTTACAGACTGTGAATGAACTCGTGATAGATGTTCTTAATGTGGAATGAACTCATAATGGTTGTTCATATTGTGAGTTGTTCTTATTGAGGTCTCTGCTAAAACGATAAATAGTTCACATTGTAGAATGAACTCGTGATAGATGTTCTTATTGAGGTATCTGCTAAAACGAGAAATGCTATGCTTCTTTCTCCCATTGTGAGTTATCCGGAAGACACTTTCGTAGTTGCGATGTTCGGATAGCCCGCTAAAGCAAGTTGAAACCGAGCCAATAATGACTTGAGTTAGACTTGAGTTTCTCGTTTTCGGATGAACTGAGGAAGAAATATATCAGAATTGAACATCACAGGTTCAAAGATTACCATAGTTAGACCTGAGTTTCTCGTTCGGATGAACTGCAGACGAAATATATCATAACTGAACATCACAGGTTCAAAGATTACTAGATTTAGACCTGAGTATCTCTTTCGGATGAGCTGGAGACGAAATATTTCAGAATTGAACATCACAGGTTCAAAGATTACTAGAGTTAGACCTGAGTTTCTCTTTCGGATGAACGGGATACGAAATATATCAGAATTGAACATCAAAGGTTCAAATATTACTTGGGTTAGACATGAGTTTCTCGTTTTCGGATGAACTGAGGACGAAATATATCAGAATTGAACATCACAGTTCAAAGATTACCAGAGTTAGACCTGAGTCTCTCTTTCGGATGAACTGAAGACGAAATATATATCAGAATTGAACATCACAGGTTCGAATAACTAGAATTAGACCTGAGTTTCGTTCAGATGAACTAAAGATGAATATATCAGAGTTGAGACAGTGAAAATGACCATACTACCCTTTTCAGAAATAAGTAAAGTAAATGTTACAGATTGCGAAAATGACCATATTACCTTTATAGGGAAAAAAAGTGCAATAAATATTATGCAGACAGTGAAAATGACCATACGGAAATAAGTAAAGTAAATGTTACAGACTGTGAAAATGACCATATTGCCCTTATTGGAAATAAGTGCCATAAATATTATGGAGACAGTGAAAATGACAATACTACCCTTACGGAAATAAGTAAAGTAAATGTTTTGAAAAATTTGTGAATGAACTCGTGATAGATGTTCTTAAAATGAACTCATATTGTTCATATTGTGAGTTGTTCTTATTATTGGATAAAAGTTCACATTGTAGAATGAAAATGACGTGATAGAAAGGTATTAAAACGAAATGCTATGCCTTGTCTCCCATTGTGAGTTATGCGGAAGACACTTTCGTAGTTGCGATATTCGAGATACCTAAAGCAAGTTAGAAAGACAGGAGCCAATAATGACTTGAGTTAGACCTGAGTTTCTCATTTCGGATGAACTGAGGAAGAAATATATCAGAATTGAACATCACAGGTTCAAAGATTACCATAGTTAGACCTGAGTTTCTCGTTCGGATGAATGAGGAAATATATCGAGCCCCGAACATCACGGTTCAAAGTTCAAAGATTACTAGAGTTAGACTGAGTATCTCTTCGGATCGGAGACTAAATATATTAAATTGAACATCACGGGTTCATAGATTAAAGTTAGACCATATTCTCTTTCGGATATAGGAAAAATATATCAGAATTGAACATCACAGGTTCAAATATTACTTGGGTTTCCAATAATGACCATACTACACTTATCGGAAATAAGTAAAGTAAATGTTACAGACTTTGAAAATGACCATATTGCCCTTACTGTAAATAAGTGCCATAAATATTATGGAGACAGTGAAAATGACCATACTACCTTTATCGGAAATAAGTAAAGTAATTCTTACAGACTGTGAATGAACTCGTGATAGATGTTCTTAATGTGGAATGAACTCATAATGGTTGTTCATATTGTGAGTTGTTCTTATTGAGGTCTCTGCTAAAACGATAAATAGTTCACATTGTAGAATGAACTCGTGATAGATGTTCTTATTGAGGTATCTGCTAAAACGAGAAATGCTATGCTTGTCTCCCATTGTGAGTTATCTTAGGAAGACACTTTCGTAGTTGCGATGTTCATATAGCCCGCTAAAGCAAGTTCAGAAACCGAGCCAATAATGACTTGAGTTAGACCTGAGTTTCTCATTTCGGATGAACTGAGGAAGAAATATATCAGAATTGAACATCACAGGTTCAAAGATTACCATAGCTAGACCTGAGGTTCTCGTTTGGATGAACTGCAGACGAAATATATCAGAACTGAACATCACAGGTTCAAAGATTACTAGAGTTAGACCTGAGTATCTCTTTCGGATGAACTGGAGACGAAATATATCAGAATTGAACATCACAGGTTCAAATATTACTTGGGTTAGACATGAGTTTCTCTTTCGGATGAGCGCGAAATATATCGAAATGAACATCACGGTTCAAATATTATTGGTTAGACATGATCACGAGGGTATCGAGAAAACATCACGGTTCAAAGATTACCAGAGTTAGACTGAGTCTCTCTTTCGGATGAACTGAAGACGAAATATATCAGAATTGAACATCACAGGTTCGAATAACTAGAATTAGACCTGAGTTTCGTTCAGATGAACTAAAGACGAATATATCAGAGTTGAGACAGTGAAAATGACCATACTACCCTTATCAGAAATAAGTAAAGTAAATGTTACAGATTGCGAAAATGACCATATTACCTTTATAGGAAAAAAAAAGTGCAATAAATATTATGCAGACAGTGAAAATGACCATACGGAAATAAGTAAAGTAAATGTTACAGACTGTGAAAATGACCATATTGCCCTTATTGGAAATAAGTGCCATAAATATTATGGAGACAGTGAAAATGACCATACTACCCTTACGGAAATAAGTAAAGTAAATGTTACAGATTGTGAAAATGACCATATTGCCCTTATTGGAAATAAGTGCCATAAATATTACGGAGACAGTGAAAATGACCATACTACCCTTATCGGAAATAAGTCAAGTAAATGTTACCGATTGCGAAAATGACCATATTACCTTTATATATAGGAAAAAAAATGCAATAAATATTAGGCAGATTGTGAAAATGACCATACTACACTTATCGGAAATAAGTAAAGTAAATGTTACAGACTTTGAAAATGACCATATTGCCCTTATTGGAAATAAGTGCCATAAATATTATGGAGATAGTGAAAATGACCATACTACCCTTATCGGAAATAAGTAAAGTAATTCTTACAGACTGTGAATGAACTCGTGATAGATGTTCTTAATGTGGAATGAACTCATAATGGTTGTTCATATTGTGAGTTGTTCTTATTGAGGTCTCTGCTAAAAACGATAAATAGTTCACATTGTAGAATGAACTCGTGATAGATGTTCTTATTGAGGTATCTGCTAAAACGAGAAATGCTATGCTTCTGTCTCCCATTGTGAGTTATACCGGAAGACACTTTCGTAGTTGCGATGTTCAGATAGCCCGCTAAAGCAAGTTCAGAAACCGAGCCAATAATGACTTGAGTTAGACCTGAGTTTCTCGTTTTCGGATGAACTGAGGAAGAAATATATCAGAATTGAACATCACAGGTTCAAAGATTACCATAGTTAGACCTGAGTTTCTCGTTCGGATGAACTGCAGACGAAATATGTCAGAACTGAACATCACATGTTCAAAGAGTACTAGAGTTAGACCTGAGTATCTCTTTCGGATGAGCTGGAGACGAAATATTTCAGAATTGAACATCACAGGTTCAAAAATTACTAGAGTTAGACCTGAGTTTCTCTTTCGGATGAACGGGATACGAAATATATCAGAATTTAACATCAAAGGTTCAAATATTACTTGGGTTAGACATGAGTTTCTCGTTTTCGGATGAACTGAGGACGAAATATATCAGAATTGAACATCACAGTTCAAAGATTACCAGAGTTAGACCTGAGTCTCTCTTTCGGATGAACTGAAGACGAAATATATCAGAATTGAACATCACAGGTTCGAATAACTAGAATTAGACCTGAGTTTCGTTCAGATGAACTAAAGATGAATATATCAGAGTTGAGACAGTGAAAATGACCATACTACCCTTATCAGAAATAAGTAAAGTAAATGTTACAGATTGCGAAAATGACCATATTACCTTTATAGGAAAAAAAAGTGCAATAAATATTATGCAGACAGTGAAAATGACCATACGGAAATAAGTAAAGTAAATGTTACAGACTGTGAAAATGACCATATTGCCCTTATTGGAAATAAGTGCCATAAATATTATGGAGACAATGAAAATGACCATACTACCCTTATCGGAAATAAGTAAAGTAATTCTTACAGACTGTGAATGAACTCGTGATAGATGTTCTTAATGTGGAATGAACTCATAATGGTTGTTCATATTGTGAGTTGTTCTTATTGAGGTCTCTGCTAAAATGATAAATAGTTCACATTGTAGAATGAACTCGTGATAGATGTTCTTATTGAGGTATCTGCTAAAACGAGAAATGCTATGCTTCTGTCTCCCATTGTGAGTTATACCGGAAGACACTTTCGTAGTTGCGATATTCAGATATCCCGCTAAAGCAAGTTCTGAAACCGAGCCAATAATGACTTGAGTTAGACCTTAGTTTCTCATTTCGGATGAACTGAGGAAGAAATATATCAGAATTGAACATCACAGGTTCAAAGATTACCATAGTTAGACCTGAGTTTCTCGTTCGGATGAACTGCAGACGAAATATATCAGAATTTCGAACATCACGAGTTCAAAGATTACTAGAGTTAGACACAGAGTTGAGAGTATCTCTTCGGATGTAAATGGAGACTAAATATATTAAATTGAACATCGAGTTCATAGATTACTAGTTACTTTGAGTTTCTCTTTATGAGACGAAATATATCAGAATTGAACATCACAGGTTCAAATATTACTTGGGTTTCCAATAATGACCATACTACACTTATCGGAAATAAGTAAAGTAAATGTTACAGACTTTGAAAATGACCATATTGCCCTTATTGGAAATAAGTGCCATAAATATTATGGAGACAGTGAAAATGACCATACTACCTTTATCGGAAATAAATAAAGTAATTCTTACAGACTGTGAATGAACTCGTGATAGATGTTCTTAATGTGGAATGAACTCATAATGGTTGTTCATATTGTGAGTTGTTCTTATTGAGGTCTCTGCTAAAACGATAAATAGTTCACATTGTAGAATGAACTCGTGATAGATGTTCTTATTGAGGTATCTGCTAAAACGAGAAATGCTATGCTTCTGTCTCCCATTGTGAGTTATACCGGAAGACACTTTCGTAGTTGCGATGTTCAGATAGCCGCTAAAGCAAGTTGAAAGCCGAGCCAATAATGACTTGAGTTAGACTGAGTTTCTCGTTTCGGATGAGCGAGGAAGAAATATATCGAAATTGAACATCAGGTTCAAAGTTCAAAGATTACCATAGTTAGACATGAGGTTTCTCGTTTGGATGAGCTGGAGACGAAATATATCGAAATTGAACATCACGGGTTCAAAGATTACTAGAGTTAGACTGAGTATCTCTTTCGGATGAAGCTGGAGACGAAATATATCGAATTGAACATCACGAGGTTCAAATATTACTAGGTTAGACATGAGTTTCTCGTTTTCGGATGAGCGAGGACGAAATATATCGAGAATTGAACATCACGGTTCAAAGATTGAGTTTCTCGTTTGGTTAGATGGAAATATGTCGAGTCTCTCTTTCGGATGAGTCTCTCTTTCGGAAGACGAAATATATCGAAATTGAACATATAGGTTCGAATAACTAGAATTAGACCTGAGTTTCGTTCAGATGAACTAAAGACGAATATATCAGAGTTGAGACAGTGAAAATGACCATACTACCCTTATCAGAAATAAGTAAAGTAAATGTTACAGATTGCGAAAATGACCATATTACCTTTATAGGAAAAAAAAAAGTGCAATAAATATTATGCAGACAGTGAAAATGACCATACGGAAATAAGTAAAGTAAATGTTACAGACTGTGAAAATGACCATATTGCCCTTATTGGAAATAAGTGCCATAAATATTATGGAGACAGTGAAAATGACCATACTACCCTTACGGAAATAAGTAAAGTAAATGTTACAAACTGTGAAAATGACCATATTGCCCTTATTGGAAATAAGTGCCATAAATATTACGGAGATAGTGAAAATGACCATACTACCCTTATCGGAAATAAGTCAAGTAAATGTTACCGATTGCGAAAATGACCATATTACCTTCATATATATGAAAAAAAAATGCAATAAATATTAGGCAGATTGTGAAAATGACCATACTACACTTATCGGAAATAAGTAAAGTAAATGTTACAGACTTTGAAAATGACCATATTGCCCTTATTGGAAATAAGTGCCATAAATATTATGGAGACAGTGAAAATGACCATACTACCCTTATCGGAAATAAGTAAAAGTAATTCTTCTGATTTGTGAATGAACTCGTGATAGATGTTCTTAATGTGGAATGAACTCATAATGGTTGTTCATATTGTGAGTTGTTCTTATTGAGGTCTCTGCTAAAACGATAAATAGTTCACATTGTAGAATGAACTCGTGATAGATGTTCTTATTGAGGTATCTGCTAAAACGAGAAATGCTATGCTTATATCTCCCATTGTGAGTTATACCGGAAGACACTTTCGTAGTTGCGATGTTCAGATAGCCCGCTAAAGCAAGTTCAGAAATTGAGCCAATAATGACTTGAGTTAGACCTGAGTTTCACGTTTTTGGATGAACTGAGGAAGAAATATGTCAGAATTGAACATCACAGGTTCAAAGATTACCATAGTTAGACCTGAGTTTCTCGTTCGGATGAACTGCGAAGACGAAATATGTCGAGGCCGGAACATCACAGGTTCAAAGATTACTAGAGTTAGACCTGAGTATCTCTTTCGGATTAGTTGGAGACGAAATATATCGAAATTGAACATCACGGGTTCAAAGATTACTAGAGTTAGACACGAGTTTCTCTTTCGGATGAACGGAGACGAAAATATATCGAATTGAACATCAAAGGTTCAAATATTACTTACCCAGGTTAGACATGAGTTTCTCGTTTTCGGATGAGCGAGGGACGAAATATATCGAATTGAACATCACGGTTCAAAGATTACCGAGTTAGACTGAGTCTCTCTTTCGGATGGGCGAAGAACATCGAAATATATAAAGAATTGAACATCACGATGGTTCGAATAACTAGAATTAGACCCTTATCGAAATAAGTAAAGTTTCGTTCGGATGAACTAAAGACGAATATATCGAGTTGAGGCAGTGAAAATGACCATACTACCCTTATCGGAAATAAGTAAAGTAAATGTTAGTGAGAAAATGACCATATTACCTTTATAGGAAAAAAAAAGTGCAATAAATATTATGCAGACAGTGAAAATGACCATACGGAAATAAGTAAAGTAAATGTTACAGACTTTGAAAATGACCATATTGCCCTTATTGGAAATAAGTGCCATAAATATTATGGAGACGGTGAAAATGACCATACTACCCTTATCGGAAATAAGTAAAGTAATTCTTACAGACTGTGAATGAACTCGTGATAGATGTTCTTAATGTGGAATGAACTCATAATGGTTGTTCATATTGTGAGTTGTTCTTATTGAGGTCTCTTTGCTAAACGATAAATAGTTCACATTGTAGAATGAACTCGTGATAGATGTTCTTATTGAGTATACTGCTAAAGCGAGATCTTTATGCCTACTGTCTCCCATGTGAGTTATACGGAAGACACTTTGCGTAGTTGCGATATTGAGATATCCCGCTAAAGCAAAGTTCGAAAGCCGAGCCAATAATGACTTGAGTTAGACACGAGTTTCTCGTTTTCGGATGGGCGGAAGAAATATATCGAAATTGAACATCACGGGTTCAAAGATTACCATAGTTAGACTGAGTTTCGTTCGGATGAGCGCGGACGAAATATATCAGCCCGACATCACGGGTTCAAAGATTACTAGAGTTAAGACACGAGTATCTCTTTCGGATTAGTAGACGAAATATATCATAATTGAACATCACGGAGTTCAAAGATTACTAGAGTTAGACACAGAGTTTCTCTTTCGGATGGCTGGACACGAAATATATATCAAAATTGAACATCACA